>SEYY01022287.1:37500-40000 GCA_009176605.1 Armadillidium nasatum | reverse complement strand
ACATATCAGGAACAACTTTTTGTAGAATGTATAGGTAACTAATGTTGAACTGACAGTCCATGTTTTGAAAATTAGCAGAAAAATTCATCTGAAGATATAGCCGTCTAAAAGTCCGTTCTTTGGGCATACGCAATCATAGATTATTGTTTGTAACCTTCGCACCTCATTGAATGTAAATTGGGAACAGAATAGATTCTCCCTTTTTCGTTCTTTGAAGTAATCATCCTTTTATTGTTTTAATATTTTGCCAAGAAAATGGTATTTTTCTAGTTCTCCAGAAACAACTAGAGAACTCAACACCCTGAACTGTTAGAACAACTCTTTATTTTACCTCTGATCATTTTAAAGGTTATTTATACTTTCCGCAAATAAAATTTTTCTTTACTTCTAACTCTTCTTCTTATATTTGTAGCCTTTTTTCCTTTTGAGTTTCCCAGACCATTTCCGCATCTCTTTATGCTATAATATTTCTTTGCATCTTTCTCAGGAATAGACTCAATTTTCAGAGAGAAGGTGTTTGTATAAATTCTGTATGAAAAAATCAAACTAGTGATTGTGTTCCTTTGACTTTTCTTGTAAGTTATTAGTTTATGAGAAAGGAGTTCTTCTTAGGGTTCTGAACGTTTAACCAAGCTATTTTTCTCTTCATATAACATAAATATATAAACCCCAGTTTAACTCTGACTAATCTTGTGATATTCATCGCAAGGACGCTGCTCTGGTCTCCAAAACCTGAAACTCATGCTGCATATGTTACATCTTTAAATGGCTCAAAATTTACTCAGCTATACCGAAAGTCCGTCTTGCAAAAGATACTGTAAACTTTGACCATTCTTCTTCCTACTCTTCAGTGTGTTTTGATGAAAATGTTCACAGTAGCTATAGTACATCCTCTTCTTTTCCTTTATTTCAGCTCCAGAATAGTCCTATCTTTGTTGAAATTGAACTCTTCGCTCAAACTATTTTTTTTATTTAAACTTTGACGTAATAATATATTTCCTTGAACGATGTGATATTTGTTCTGTCTGACTTTAATACTTAATACTTTGGTTCTCAAACCTTAGGATTATAATTTTTTACTCTGTTGTTATACATTGTTTAGTTTCTGCAAATAAACTATAATCTTTCATTCTTTCCGGAGGCTTTCACATCTAATTTGCTTCGAAATAGTGTAAAATTTCTTAAACCTTTAACTGTATCTCTATTTCCACAGTCTTAAATCTTTCTAAAATTTAAATTAATTTTAAACCGGGAGATTTTAAAATATATTAATACCTCGAGTTTTTTATATTTCATATTTCCAATACGGCCCTTGTGAAAAGTGCTCTACTAGTGACTTTATTTCAATTTTCCAATCCAATACTTTTTTCCTTTCGATGAATTTTATTCTCGAGAATTGAACTTATCGAATTCAGATGATGCAAACATACACAAATCTTTGATTCCCAAGTTTTCTCTTTCTGTATTTATCGTTCTCTCTTCAATTTTTTCAGTGATTTTCCTCCTGGTAGCTCTACAACAGCTATCGTATTTGACTACCGTTCACTGTTTTAATATATCAGCATTGGCATTCCTAGAAGTTTTTTCTACTTTTGTCTAATCGCATTGCTCATTTTTTCATGTATTCTACAAGTAGGATCTGGATTTCGCATTTTTCTTTTACCTTGTAAAAACTCTAATAAACTTTAAGAAGTTCATGATTCGGCATGTTAGCCTTTAATTATTAACATTTCATTTTTCCCTACTCTAACTGATTTTTCTTTTCGTCTTTTAATAGTTTCCATCAGTCCTGATATTATAAAAGGGTAAAGTCCTGTTGAAAAGATTAACAAAACGAGTCAAAAATGTTAATTGTAACCAGTGATCGTACGGGATCCCGGATCCCGATACCGAGGGATCCTGATATTTTAATACCGATCCCGATGGGAAAATTTTAATCCCGAAAAATCGGGATCCCAAAAAATCCCGGTATTCTGATCCCGACATCACGATTATTTTAGAGCGTAAAAATTTTGAAATTTGGCTAGAATATTTCAAAGAATATTCATAAAATTTCAATGATATGTTTAACCAGCACCAAACATTTCCGATTTTATTTAATGTCAGGGTATCATAATTGCCAAGTACCAGCACACGCATTAAACATCAAACCCTCTTTTCATCTTCTAGATCTGACAGCAGTGGACAAGAAATGATGTCATCGTTTTGGTGAAGGCTCAGACAAAACTAAAAATCTGTGTCAATTTACCAGTTTCTATAGTTGCAATGTTTGGTGGTTCTGTTCTACACTTCTACTCTTTTCAGATTCCTTATTAATTATTTTTTGTTGTTATTTTTTATCAGTAGGAGTGTATAATGTAAGTTTACGATATACTTTATTGTATTTTATTCAAATTTCAAATAGTAAATTATTTGCCTTTTTCAAATTAGCTTTCTGTCCTTCTGTATAATAATAATAATATATATATATATATATATATATATATATATATATATATAT
>SEYY01022287.1:17500-27500 GCA_009176605.1 Armadillidium nasatum | reverse complement strand
TGCCAGGTGAATGTAATGAAAAATTCTTTATTTGTATTTCTTTTACTTTAATTTCAATAAACAGTAATATATATATATATATATATATATATATATATATATATATATATATATATATATATATATATATATATATATATATATATATATATATATATATATATATATATATATATATATATATATATATATATAATGTCGCCTCCACTAGGTAAAGGATAATAACCTATTAAACACCATTTGAGTTGAGGAAAGTAAAAAAAAAAATTCAGATTAAAGGCAGACATGCACTTGTACTCTGTTTGGAAGTGTTCAAGTCAAAGTTTGTTTTAAAATAGATAAAAAGAATTCGTTCCAGATTTACCCGAATAGTACGTGCAAGAATTAGCACTGAAATTAAGTCTGTGATCAGAGAGTTAAACAGAGAAAGGATAAGCACGTTGCATCCTCAAAGAAGAATACATTGGAATAGAGATTTTAGAGGAGCAATGAACCTTGTAATAATGATAGTATAAGGAGAGTGATGCAACAATTCAATCATAAGAAAGATGCTAGAGAGAGTTACTGAGAGTAGAAGAAATGATAAGACGAAATCTCCAAGACTCAATGTTACCATTCCATAGATGTGCATAATCCATAAAAAAGCTAACAACGTCTTTACACAGAGCCAGCTACATAGGGGGTGGGAGGAAAAATTTGGAAGACTCTTCAGAAGAAGAACATCCACCTTCTTAGAAGCTTGTTTAGAAAGAAAGATGATGTGATCCTTCCAGAAAAATCTCTAGGAAAAGAAACACCAAGAATATTAAGAGCAGAAGGCTAATGTTGTGTGTTTTCAATGTTACAGTTGTGTGATGGATTATAAAAAGTAGATAGAAGAACAAACTGTATTTTTGAGGCACTGAAAAGAAACATATTCACTAAAGATACGAGGAAGTTGAGATGTCAGTTGTTCGAAGATCATTAATGAAAAGTAGAAAACGATTTGGTGATAAAACAGAGTCCTGAAAAAGATCAATATTTATAGATTTAAAGGATGAACGGTGACAGTCTACCATAGATGTTAATAAAAAAATATGAAAAGAAATCAGAGAGAAGGATATATATCGAAAGAAGAAAGTTTAGAAATCAATGTTTGGTGCAAGACTCTATCGAAATCTTTCGAAATGTCAAGTACTACAACAAAAGATTCATTGTAATGGTGAAAAGCAGAGATCCAAGAGTTATAGAGAATGGAAAAATTACCAGTGGGTTTTTCTCTAAGTAAATAGAGACTGCTTAAGAATACAATACTGGTTTACTCCGATTTGAAGATATTTTCATTGTAAAATAACATTTTACAACAATTATATGACGAACCTGTACTGAAGAAAAGTGATTTGCTAAGCCTAAAAACACACAGTGAAACGGATCGTTAACAAGAAAATATCGTTCTGTTCTTCGAACCTGTCAAATAGTGACTGATTGTTCATTTACAAAAGATTTTTTTGAAAATGAATGGTATTATTTTTGCACTTTTTTAAATAGCAATTTTCAAGAAAGTCAAATTTATTTGGAGACATATCTACTTATAGCAATTAGTTTCATAAATTTAGTATTAAAAAAAAATCTAAAATTAAAACGAACTCATAGCAGAGGGAACGAGTATATATATATATATATATATATATATATATATATATATATATATATATATTATATATATAATATATATATATATATATATATATATATATATTGTAGCCAGAGCTCTCCACACTTGTTTCATCCACTGTGATTTCTATACTGTGGTTTGGTCGCAGTGAACCGCTTAGGTAGAAAGCATATAGTTTTTCGAACCTTGCCTTGCAACGCTTTTTGTATGGTGCCTAAAAAAACTTTTTATCGTTATTCATCGATTGCCAGTGACCATTGTACGATAATTCGACATCTTTATTATCAAACTACAATCTGCAGTGACGTTATTCACAGGTAGGCAACATTATATAGCCTAATTTTTCTTTCTTTGTTATTCGTGTTTTCTACTAGGCCTCGCTTCTACTAGGCCTTAGGTTGCATTTGTGCTCCAATTCTATATACCCTATTCCTTTTTCTACAGTGCTCTTGCCTTTCTACAGTGACCTCGCCTCGCAATCCTTTAACAGCACAGCTACAGCTACAGCTACAGCTATACGGCATTTACTGTCCCAGCTGCTCTGATCCTACTTTTGCTGGCACCTTTTGGCAACTTTCGCTAGGTAGGTTGGGATAAGAAAGGATTTCTTTTATCATTATTAATAATTATTATTACTATCTATTATTATTTGTGTGTGTTCTTGCAGTAGCCAGCTGCCAACATACTTTAATCATTATTATTATTATTATTATTATTATATATATATATATATATATATATATATATATATATATATATATATATATATATATATATATATATATATATATGTATATATTATTTTGTGTATGTATTTTTCTATGCATTTACCATTGGTAATTATTTATTTACATTTTTTTTTTATCTATCTCCTGCTAATGATCATGATGCACAGGCTTGCATTGTGGCGGGACAGTGTCAGGTGTGTGGATCATGGCATTACTAGGAGATATCACTAGTTGTATTTATGTTATTATTGCAGCTAGGGTTCTTGCCCTTCTTGTTCTTGTTGAACCATCCAGAGTCATTATTTTTGTATTAAAATTAAGAACACCATCAAGCCTTCATTATTTTCCTACTTCAACCATCAACTACCAACCAAAATATATACAATGGAGGGCCAAAATCTGACCCTTCAGAAAAATTTTCAATTATCTCACCAAAAAGGTAAGTTCTTACCGATATTTCTTCTAATCTTCTTTTTAATTATTTCCTTGGCTTCGTTTTGAAATAACACAATAGTTAGTATATTTATTTGAAAGTTACACATATGCTTACAATTTTTAATGTTAGCCACGTCCGTACGTGTTATTTCTATTCTATCGTTAAGTTGATCTCTCTAAAGTAGGTATTAATATCGCAGGATAGTGGGCATGCATATCATGTAAATATAAATATTATGAGACCGATATCTGGGGTCGTGTTCCTGCGATCTGCAGGACAGCCCTGCTTTCTATATATATATATATATATATATATAATATATATATATATATAATATATATATATATATATATATATATATATATATATATAATATATATATATATATATATATATATGTCAATTATGATACGATATTATGATTACCTACTGAAGCGCATATTTTCCTGAATTAAGGATTGCCACTTATAATACGATTAAATATTTAACATCTGTATTAAGAGAGTCAAGATTATATATATATATATATATATATATATATATTATATATATATATATATATATATATATATATATATATATATATATATATATATATATATATATATATATATATATATATATATATATATATATATATATATATATATATATATATATATATATATATATATATATATATATATATATATAATATATATATATATATATATATATATATATATATATATATATATATATATATATATATATATATATATATATATATATAAGTATATAAGTGTTGGACATATAATCATAATTATGGTTCAAGAGGCTGGGAAACCTCTTAACCAGTATTTCTCCCTTCCCACGTACGGTTGCAGGAATATGAATGCTTTCTGCAGCCGACACCACCCTGCTTCATGTGGGATAAGGTGCTGATTATAAAAAAATATATATATATATATATATATATATGTCAGTTATGATACGATATTATGATTACCTACTGAAGCGCATATTTTCCTGAATTAAGGATTGCCACTTATAATACGATTAAATATTTAACATCTGTATTAAGAGAGTCAGATTATTATAAATATATATAGTAATATATATATATATATATATATATATATATATATATATATATTATATATATATATATATATATATATTATATATATATATATATATATATAATATATATATATAGGAAGTGGGCTGAAAAATCAAGCCTGTTGTTGATGCGTTGCTAAGCAACGGAAATAGGTATAAACATGTTCAGACATGTGTTCGAATAATTGAAGTTGTAGAATAGATTTGCACGTGAACAGTATAGTTGTTTGGTTTCATTGTTGTGAGTGATAGAAAATGGAACCTAATAGTGATACTTTGTTGAAATCATGTATAGCGATTGAATTTTTGCATGCCTAAGGTTTACAGAATTTCTTCAAAACATTGTAACGGAAGACAAAACGTGGGTCCACCACTGTGGTCCAAAAGGAAGACTTAACCATTGGCTGGTAAATTCACGCTGACAGCATTCTGGGATGTTTAGGTCCTCGTCTTTTTTGGAATATCTGCCCAAAGGCACGACTGTAAACTCCGATCGTTATTGTGAAACTCTCCTGAAACTGAAGAACCGCATCCGTCGAATAAGACCAAACCGTATCGTTTTCCTCCTGCATCATGACAATGCTCGACCACATTGCTGTGCCCAGACGCTTCAGAAGCTTCAACGCTTGAACTTCGAGGTCATTGATCACCTACCCTACAGTCCTCATCTGACCCTAGTATATTTTCACTTATTTCCAAAGTTGAAGTAGAGTCTCCTGGGAGTGAGTTTGCTTCAGATGATGAGGTGAAGAAAGCGGTGGCAGACTGGTTCCGGAAAACAGATCAAGACTTCTATTCAATCGGTTTCGAGAAGTGGGTTCAAAGTTTGCAGAAATGTTTGAGAAGATTTATGCAGATAAATAATATTACATGTTCCTTTGAATACACCTTTGACCTTCCTTCAATTTTTCTTTCATTACCTTATCTAGAGTATATGAGATTTAACGGCTGAACAGAAGTTACTTTTCAGCCCACCCCATATATATATATATATATATATATATATATATATATATATATATATATATATATATATATATATATATATATATATATATATATATATATATATATATATAATATATATATATATATAATTACCTTAAAAATCAGAAGCAGGCAAAATAAAAATGAATAAAAAAAAAAAAAAAAATATAAAAAAAAAAAAAAAAAAATAATATAATATATATAATATATATATATATATATATATATATATATATATATATATATATATATATATATATATATATATATATATATATATATATATATATATATATATATATATATATTAAGACATTTAGGTCCAAATTTTATATATATATATATATATATATATATATATATATATATATATATATATATATATATATATATATATATATATATATATATATATATATATATATATATATATATATATATATATATATATATATATATATTTCAGATCACCACCACTCACGGGCAGAGCCCTTTTTCAAGGAGGAGACTTATAAAAGAGAAAGGAAGAAGGGACCCCAACCAGTCTCGAACCTAATCGGATACCTCTCAGGTGGGCGCAGACGGAAGCCTTGAAGAGAGGAAGAATAAATGCAGGAGGAAAAATAGATGATGGTAGGGAGTTACACAGAACAGATATGGCTGCAAAGAAGGAGATACCACAACGAGCAAGTCTGGGGTTTGCAGCATCCAAACAAAATTCTTGCGAGAGTAGGGCTCTCCTTTTGCAACGAGGGCGACGCAATGGTGGTGGAATGTGAGAGGCCAATTCCCTCAATCACCTGCCATTGTAGTAAATGTAAAAAAAGAGATAATGCGATAACATCACGTCGCAGAAATAAAGGGTCAAGAGACATTGAAAGTAGAGGACAGTTAATTAATCTTTTAGCCTTAGACTCAACACTATCCAGAAGGGAGGAGAAACCAGAGGCCCCCCAAATGTGAGAACAGTACTCTATACAAGGGCAAATAAGACCATTAAATAATTGGAGTAATTGGTCAGAAGAGAAAAATTCTCATAACCTGAAAAGTACTCTCAGTTTCTAAGAGGCCTCCTTAGCAACCATTGTGATATGTGGTTTCCAAGACAATTTATTGTTTTTGTTAAGACCAAGAATGTTGATGCTATTTACAGGTGAGACGGGAGAGCCATCGAAGAAGATAGGAAAGTTGGGAGGTGTTTTGGAGAGGGAGTTGTGAAGTTGAGTTTTTAAAGAGTTGAATTTTACAAGGTTGCTATGACCCCACCGAGAAATCCCATCCAGATCAGCAAGAATAGAATCAATCGGAAAATTGAAGACGAGAAGCAACTCTAGAAGCAAAAGAAGGAGCAGATTTGAAATGAGAAGAAGACTGGAGAGTTGAGTCATCAGAATAAGAGTGAACAGGGTTAGAAGTTCAGGTCGCTAATGAAAAGAAAGAATAAAGTTGGAGATAAAACAGAACCCTGAAGAACACCACAATTGACAGGAAAGGAAGAAGAGATCGCTTCATCTACAAGCGCCGAAATGGAACAATCTGAGAGAAAACTACACAAGAGTAAGCAAAGAGAATTAGGAAACCTAAAGGAAAGGAGCTTAGAGAGTAGCGACGCATGCCATACCCGGTCAAAAGCCCAAAGTCCCTAAGGGTAGAAGACCATAAATCAGTGAAATAGGAAAGTGTGTCACCAGTTGACCCCGAGCGTCGAAAGCCATACTGGTGATCTGAGAGAAGAGAATGAGACTCCAGATGGTCCAGGAAATTAAAGTTGAAGAGGTTCAAAATTTTTGGACATAACACAAATGAGAGCTATAGGTCGATAGTTGGAAGGGTCAGAGCTGCTACCATTTTTCGGGATCGGCTGAACATATGAGAGCTTGCAGCACTGAGGAATAGTATTAGTATTAAGGCATAGAGAGTAGAGCTGAGCGAGGACAGGCGACAACTCGGAAGCACACTCCCTCAGAACACGAGGGGGAATGTCATCCGGGACACTGGCCTTTCTGACGCTCATAGATTTCAGGATCCCATGAACCCGATCATAAGCAATCACAGTAAACCTGAGAGGAGGAGTTTAGGAGGAATGTCAGAATCGTGCAGAGAGGAATTAGATGAAAAAAGGAGGCCGAAGAGATAAGCATTTTCAAAGGGAGTATTAGCTACAGAACCATCAGAGCGAATAAGAGGAGGAAAGCAGATTTACAGAAACTATTAGAGATACTTTTGGCGAGAGGCCAGAAATGTTTATCAGTAGAAGAACCATGGAGGTCAGTGCACTTCCTTTTAATGAAAGTATGCTTAGTCCGTCAAAGAACATCCCTCCAACGATTCCGAGCTGAATGAAAATTAGCAAGAGTGATAGGAGAAGGAGAGTATTTTGCATTCACGATAAGCATTGTCTCTCTCACGAAGGACAAGAAAACAATTGCCATCAAACCATGGATTTTGAGGAGAAAAAGATTTAGTTGAAGATGGAATGAACCTGCTCATCTCATCGACGATAACAGCCCCTACCTTTTTGGTAGAGACAAAGCAAGATTCACTCCATTGATAGTTAGCAAAGAAGCGACGCATTGCCCCCCAATTAGCCCGATTGAAGTTCCAAAAAGTGCGCTTAGGGCATGGTGGAGCTGTTGGAGAGAATGCATTATAATTAAGAGCTATAAGATTATGGTCAGAGTTACTGATTGGAGGGAAAATGTTGTATTTATATCTAGAAGTAGAAGTGGTGAAGGATAAATCAAGTGTATTCAAGAATTGGTTAGGACGATCTGGAATGTGTGCGGGTTCCCTAATCAGCTGCTCCAAATCGTTAAGAATGCTGAATGATTTGGCCACCTTCCCACCTGTATCAGTATGAGAGGAACCCAACAACTCAGTGTGGTGTACGTTGAAATCCCCTAAATAGAGGACTTCAGCATTTGGATGAGAAGAAGTAACAGTCTTGTGAGAAGTAGTAAGATATTGAACGAGAACTGGAAAATCTGTTCCATTAGAAGAGCAATAGCAGAAACACAAGATAATTGTAGTAGTAGGAAGACAGATTTTAAGCCATAAAACATCGAAATTAGGAGATTCTAGATTTACGAGACGTGTCACAGGAGTGTTAATGTTAATATAGGCACAGACTCCACCATTTAGGCGGAAATTGTGAAAAAAGTTGTAGTTAGAGACATTAAGATTGCTAGAGAAAGAATCCCTGTCCAACTGGTTCTCAGACAGAAGCAAAAGGTTAGGACGAGAGGTAATGAGGTGATGTTCAACTGATGCGAGATTAGATCTGAGGTCACGGACGTTAGCAAAAGTAATAAAAAGCCCCTGTCTACGCCCAACCCCACAACCACTCAAATTAGGCATTCAAAGAAACACACACACGCACGGACACACACACACACACCCACGTACGCACGCACTCTAGCACACGGACGTTTGCACACACAAATATAAAAAAAAAACTAACAAAAATAAGTAGTATTAAAAATTAAAGCTATCAAAATTAATATTAAAAATATTAAGACTTTGATTATTAAAAACAAAAAAGAGGTAAACCTTGGCTAGAGAAACTTAATTAAAACCCCGAAGAAAATATATAGCAAATTTAAAATATAATATATATATATATATATATATATATATATATATATATATATATATATATATATATATATATATATATATATATATATATATATATATATATATATATATATATATATATATATATATATATATATATATATATATATATATATATATATATATATATATATATATATATATATATATATATATTATATATATATATATATATATATATATATATATATATATATATATATATATATATATATATATATATATATATATATATATATATATATATATATATATATATATATATATATATATATATATATATATATATATATATATATATATATATATATATATATATATATATATATATATATATATATATATATATATATATATATATATATATATATATATATATATATATATATATATATATATATATATATATATATATATATATATATATATATATATATAACATTTCGCATACGCCCATAATATGAAAACGACGCCCATAGAGGCCGCTCAGGATGTGGCCCTACTGCAGCTGGGCCTCTCCTAGCGCAACATCGCACTCCAGCTCCGTCTGAGTCAGTCAGCTGTGTCGCGGGAATACCGACGATACCGTGCCACAGGCAGCTTCAATTGTCGAGACAGATCCGACAGGAAGCGGTGTTCAACAGCCAGAGTAGACGGGTCCATAGTCCTTACATCACTCCGTAATCGCCACCTATCCGCCGTTAACTTGCAACAGGAATTGACACGGGTGCGTGGGACCATTCCCAGCCCATTGACCATTAGGAGACGTCTGAGGGAGGTGAACTTGAACCCGATAAGAGCTGCCACAGTCCCACAACTGTTGATAGGGCACCACCAACACGCGTTTTGCACAGGAACATGTCTGTTGGAATGCCCATAGGACGGCGGTCCGTCCTCATAACGGCCAACTCCAGCATATGCGTCCACGGTAACGACGGTCGAAAGCGAGTCTATTGGCGACCAAGGGGGGTGCTTTGCACCTTGCTGCCATTCCGAATGTGTTTGTTATGCCGGTGGATTCTGATTTTATGGTAAGGAATTTCCCTAGAAGCCAAGACAGACCTTGTGTTTATCGAAGAAGGAGGCTGTAGGGGAGTGGGAGTTTGACGGGGAATCGCAATATTGACGAGATCTTGCGATCATATGTGCTTATCTGATCGCAATAAGGGAACAATAGGGAACAGTACCCTACGAGAGGTAGGTATTCCTGCCCTGGACTGACCAGCCAGTAGCTCAGACCTCAACCCGATTGAATAATTCTGGGACGAGCTAAAGAGACGGGTCCGGCGCAGGGAACGCGTCCCCGAGACCCTCGCAAACCTGTGAGTGGCACACATACAAAAATGGGAAGGCGATACCACAGGCATCAGTTCGCAGGCTCATCCGATTCGTACCAGACCTTCTGCGGGAGGTCATAAGGGAATGAGGAAATACCCAGTATTAGGGATACAGTAGGTT
>SEYY01022287.1:7500-15000 GCA_009176605.1 Armadillidium nasatum | reverse complement strand
ACCAATAAACAGTGAAATGGAACAACATATGGCTTGATGAACTTTGAGAGGTCTAAACCAACCATTAGCATTATTTCTTTGGGAGGTCAAAGAAACGCTTTCAAAGACATGCAACTCCTTGGAGGCCGTCATGGATATTCCACCTCAAACCATAGCAGAACCTCCACCAATGACCCTGACATGTGCAATATTGCATGCTGCATACCTTTCATGCAGCCGTCGATAAACGTGGATACGACGGTCGGAGGTAAATAGTCAGAATCTGCACTCATCCGTTAAGAGTATATTAGCCCAATCGTCCATGGTCCAATTTATGTGGGTACGCCCAAATTCGAGTCAAGCTCTAAGGTGTGCTGTGGTTAGTGTAGGGCCTCTAGCCTATAATTGTGCTCGGCAAGGCACTGCCGCACAGTATCCTGGCTTATAAGGGTACCATGTACCTCCTCCAGCTGCATTTGGGGGCGACGGACTGTGGCATGTCGTTCCCTAAGCGCCCTCAGCAATAAAAAACGATCTTCCTACTGAGTAGTTTCACGCTACCTGCCTTGTGCCCTAAGTCTTCTATGATTCTGGGTAACGCTAAACTGTTGCAGTATCCTACCGATCGCTGTGTGTGCAAACCCCGAAGCATCTGGCGATGGCGCGATGGCTGTACCACCTCTCCGAATGTCGTTATCTGGACACACATGACGTGAGAAAGGTTGACACACTCTCTCCATCGATCTTACTGTTACAGAGGATGTATGCTAAACAACATTGGGCATATAACCTACAACTCCCCCCCCACCTATGACGTATTGCGATGGTTGGTTTGTAATGGCCCCACTTCAGCATCGATGTCACACCGCATAACAACCTCGGTACATTAGCATCCCTGTGTTGGCCTATAATGGTCTTTAACTTCCATCACACAGTTTCTAACTCATATGAATTTGTTACTCAATTACATTCCATTCAACTTAACCATTCTATTATGTGTTTCCTTGACATACAGTCCCTCTTCACAAATGACCCTCTTCAGCAAACCAATGATCTTCTTACTAATCATATTTTCCACTCTCGTTCTCACTTCCATAATTTAGATCGCAGCACATTTTCCAATCTTCTAACTCTGGCCACATCAGACACGTATTTCATATATCGTAATCCATATTCAGACAAATAGATGGTGTAGTTATGGACTCTCCACTTGGCCCCATACTTACCGATTTTTTTATTTCATATCTAGAAAATATATACTTGTCTTCCTCTGACCCTACTGCCTCTCCCTCCTTCTACAAGCGATACATGGATAACATTTTCGTGTTTATTCCCCAATGTTCACTCTGCAAATTCTTTCCTTTCTTACATCAATTCGATACACAACAACATTAAATGTACTATTGAACATTCATGTCAGTTTTCTCTTCCATACCTAGACATTCTTATTACCTCTACACCTACTCACTTTCTCACTTCTGTGTATCGCAAACCTGCCTATTCTCCTTCTGTCACTAATTTTTGCAGTTCTTACCCTCAAACTTGGAAAATAAATACTATTTCAATTCTCTTACATCTTACATATGACACACTATCATCTTGTCACTTCCTTTACCAAGATTTTCTACTCTTACAAAAACGATTTGCCGCTCATAATTATCCTTCCAACCTTGTTTCTCTATATAAATATATTTAACTTCCTCAAAGATAAGTATCCTCCACCTAACATTTTTATCTGTCCCCAAAAACATTATATATTTTAGTTTCCCATATTTGAATCCATCTACTACCATAATAACTCGTAACCTCACTCGTTCACTATCTCCTCACTTTCCTCACTTTAGACTTTAGATTTAGTTACAACACCCCATTTAAGATCTCCTCCTTTTTCCGGTATAAATCAGTTCTTCCTCCCAGCCCTGTCAGCCTATGTGGTTTATAAATATTCTTGTCCTCTATGCTCTAGAGGCTACATTGGATCTACCACTCGGCTCTTACGTACTCGCATCTGCGAGCATCAGGGTATATCATCACGTACTTCTATTCCCCTATCTTCACCTCCTTTTCTGCTATACGCAATCATTTCTTTCCTGTCATTCCTCTATTCTTTAGAAACATTTTTCTGTTCTCTCTTCACACTCTAACTCCAACTCACTCTGTATCCTTGAATCTCTGTTTATCCATAAATTAAATCCAGACCTTAACAAAAATCTTTCTACATGCCTTTGCTTGTCACCTCTCTCTAAATTATTTTGATCTTTTATTCCATTGTTAGTTGTTAACACTCTTTAAACTTTGGAAACGCTTCATTTGTTCAACTTCTTTATCTGTTATAATCCTTACTCCATCAGACACCTTTCTGAGTGTACAACTCATCTTAACCCGTGCTCATAGCCTTTATATCTGTAATCTCTATGTAATTTTATATTATGAGGTATGTATGTATTGTGTGTGTGCGTATATATAAAATGTATGTGTGTATATATATCTATTTATTATTGTCTGTATATAATATTATTATGCTTTATAACCATATATTATTGTTTATATATTATCATTATATTTTATAACCATATATTACTTTCGTTTATATGTTGGTACGTACGTGTCATTGTTTACATTTTGTATATCAGATAATTTTATCCCAGATATTTATACAGATATTTATACTCCAGTCACGCTGCCAATAGTTCACTCGATTTTATATTATTTTATTGTGCTCCCTTTAATTTGTAATATTTGAAATTTCAGTAATTCACATATTTATTAATATTAATTCTCATTTTATTCCTAATTGTTCATTCTTTACATTGTGCTCCCACACTTACGTTTTATAGTTCATATTTTCATTTATTACATGTATTTCTATATGTTATTATTTTTTTTATTTTTTTTTATTTTTTTTATATGTAGTGGGTCCATTTTGACTTTATAACTTTATTGTGCCATTTATAATATTCAGATAAATCATGATGATGGCCAAAAAGGCTAAAACGTTATTTTATAATTTTCTCTTAATAAAGTCACTTTAATATTTGAATTTTATATCATTAATAAGTAAAATCTTAAGTTTGATCATTATTTTATCTGCAGAATTCTTTATTTGTTATTTGCGATTCTCTTCATCATTAAGATTAAACTCAAGAGGAGCAATGATATCTTCATATATATATATATATATATATATATATATATATATATATATATATATATATATATATATATATATATATATATATATATATATATATATATATATATATATATATATATATATATTATATAATTATAGTCATCAGGCTTTAAAATGTGGGAATGATGAAACTTTACTTCAAATTCTTTTTATCCAAGAAACGATGGAGATAAAATTAAAATGAGATAAACTTGATAAGATGAGACAAGGTTCTGACTTCTAATTGACAGAATTCTCAAGAAAAGTTTAATAAGTTCTGACCATCTGGCAGTTTATTTGCCTTTCTGCTTTCCTGTATAATATATATATAGATATATATATATATATATATATATATATATATATATATATATATATATATATATATATATATATATATATATATATATATATATATATATATATATATATATATATATACACTTGGGCTAGGTTGAGCTGGAACATTTCCTCTGCACTCCGTTGCCATTTGGAGTTTCCTTTTCGTGCTTCACAATCATTGAGTACCTTCATGCATACTATAAAGAGTTCATACGATTGTTTTGCGAGCGTGTTTAGTGTGCAACTTTCACCCATTTCCTCTTGTTCACATGTACCAAACAGGCTTTAAAGCTTACGCCTAAAATTTACTTCATATAATAAAAAACGAAACAAAATCCTGCCTCGGAATGCTTGTTGGGGCGGCATCCAAGCATTGTCATTTGTCCACTCCTACAGCAATCATCACTAGAAGTCAACGCCCTCCGGTGATAGACTTGTTGCAGCCAAGATTTCGTAGTTTGCTTTCTCTAGAGTCCTTAGAGAACTGTATTTTTTCATCAATTTCTGCAACATTCGATTCTTATATTCTCATTTGCAACTTTTTGAACACCACCTCTCTTTCTCTAGACATTCTCTGCTTATTTCTTATTGAAACTCAGGTGCGTGAAGACACCGTCAACAAACCCTACTCAGTTCCCTCTTACTTTCTTTATCGTCAATATTTAGCCAAGGCCGATGTTACGCATATGTGCGTAAATGTTCAGAATTTTCCAAACCTATGGCTTAGGTTCTCTTTCCAGTCTTTAACTAAGTTCATTCGTTTTGTGTGTGCATATATATATATATATATATATATATATATATATATATATATATATATATATATATATATATATATATATATATATATATATATATATATATATATATATATATATATATATATGTTTCTGGGCATTATTCTTAATTTTTGTGTTATTTTTTCCTGTAGTATTTACAACTCACAGCTATATACCGTTGCTGGTAGTTCATATCGCTCAAAATCTGTTTCTTTAAACAAAATGAAAATTTAACACTGAAACTGATATTCAATTTATCAGCAGCGCTCTAAGCTAGTGTTATTCTTCTTTAGATTTCATTTGGATTTTTACAATTTGAAATTTATTATTATCTCCTTTTATAATCATTTTGCATCATCATTATTTATATTATGTGCAGGGTATCAATTTTAACGTTGATAAGAGCCCTAATTTATGTAATTAATATTTTAAATCATTTTAATTTAGTTAGGAAACCACCACTTGCTTTACGGAATAATTTTATTATTTTTATTATTATGGTGTTATTAGGTTTGTTAATATTACTTATTATTTTTTTATTTTTTTTTTATTTTCATTTTTTTAATACCAAAAATTTAGTTGAGATCTACCTTAATATTTCATATCATTTTCCATTGAAAGTACAAATTTAAAAGAAACTGGAAAGTAAATTCTATTACGTTATTTTTATATTTTTATTAGGATTACAATTTCTTAAGTAGATATGAAGAATGTCGACAGTAGTATATATATCACTATCGGCAGATGCCAGATTTAGCTACTTTTCAAAAAATCTGACAACCTGGGTTACAATTTCTTAAGTAGATATGAAGAATGTCGACCCTGGGTTTTCTCTCATCATACCGTATTTATTTTTTCTCTCCCCCGGTATAGGGATAAACCAAAATTACTGTTAGAGTCAATTTCTGTTTAAAAGAAAGTTATATTGTTTTATTATTATCACCATTTTTATTATTATTTTAGTTACAATTTTTATCATTTATAGCATCACTATTATTCATTTATTATGGTAGGAATATTCATGCATTTTGCCAGAGTACGGTATTTCTAAAAGGTTTTATAAATTTTATAGAAGAGGAAAATTTACCATCATTTTTAATTTTAGTTGTAAACCCAGTTACAAATATTATTATTATTATTATTATTATTATTATTATTATTATTATTATTATTATTATTATTATTATTATTATTATTTTAATTTAGGAAGATTATTTTAAGCATTTATTTGATATTTCTATTATTATTTTTCATTTGGTTGATGAACCAATATTTAAAGCATTATTTGATCTTTAATTTTAGTTATATATTTGTCGGTATTTTATCATTTTTTTTAGGGAGGTTAGACTATTTTATAAATCCGTATTTCATTTGATTTCACTATTTTGTTCAAATTTCTAAAGAAACCAAAAAGGAAGAAATTATTTGTATTATTTCAACTTTTGGAAGATCATTTTAATCTTTAATTTTATTCATTTTTCTATTAGTTTTATAATTATTATTATTATTAATATTTTATTAACTGGACAATAAATAAATGCCTTTTTAGTTCTGATCTCCCTCACACTTTCTCACACCCTCTCACTCTCATACTCGCCCTCTCTCACTCACTCTCTCCCTTGCTCTCACACTCTCTCTCTCTCCCTCGCTTTCACACGATGTCTCTCTCTCTCTCTCTCTCTCTCTCTCTCTCTCTCTCTCTCTCTCTCTCTCTCTCTCTCTCTCTCTCTCCCACATGCTTTCTTTTCATTGATTCTATTATTATATTCTTTAATATTGGTATTATTATATTCTTTAATATTGGTATTATTATATTCTCTAACTTTGATTACTGTATTAAAATATCTTGCTGTTTTATTCTCTCTCTGTCTCTCTCTCTCTCTCTCTCTCTCTCTCTCTCTCTCTCTCTCTCTCTCTCTCTCTCTCTCTCTCTCTCTCTCTCTCTCTCTCTCTCTCTCTCTCTCTATCTATCTATCTATCTTTCTAAATATCAATATCATAGGTATTTCAAATCGTTTTAAGATTGTTTCCATCATGATTTTTCCATTAATATTTTATCGTTCCATTTATTTTCAATTTTGATTTTGGTTTATTTTTATTGTTTACCTTTTTACCCCATTTTATTTTAATTAGGGTGTTGCTTTTATATTTATTCAAATTCTAATATTGTAAATTATAAAAGCTTGTCATTTTAAAATTAAAAGTTGTTTAAAAAAATATTAGGTTAATTTTATTTTGATTAAACATAATGATAGATTGTTGTCCTCTCTCTATTTATACATATACTTCGCAGGTGTTTTGAATTTTTTTATTATTATTATTTTTATTAATAATTATTATTAATTTCCCCCTCATTTTATTTTGGTTAGGGAAAAAATTTTGTTTGTTTTAACAAATGACTCCATTTCATTTTAACCTTTTTGATTTTCCATATTATTAAAAAATATTTTCAGTTTTGTCATGTAACCATTTTCTGCATTTAACTAATGATTGTTTAATATTTTAGGTTTTAAGTAGAGAGTTGAATATAAAAAACTGAAAGAGTTTTATTATAACCCCAAAACAGCATATATATATATATATATATATATATATATATATATAATATATATATATATATATATATATATATATATATATATATATATATATATATATATATATATATATATATATATATATATATATATATATATATATATATATATATTATATATATATATATATATATATATATATATATATATATATATATATATATATATATATATATATATATATATATATATATATATATATATATATATATATATATATATATATATATATAATATATATATATATATATATATATATATATATATATATATATATATATATATATATTATATCTGTAAACTACATTATCTAGCTACATATATAATATATATATATAATATATATATTATATATATATATATATATATATATATATATATATATATATATATATATATATATATATATATATATATATATATATATATATATATATATATATATATATATATATATATATTCCGTAGAAAGAAGTTTCGAATAGCAATAAAATATTCATTATATTTGCATTCGAATTCATGAAATATGTATTTAATTAAATTATTTACTTTTTGCAGAGAATTTATTAGGAAAGATCCATTAAATATTCTTTTGGAACAATGATTCAACCATTTTTGTGAATACTTTTTC
>SEYY01022286.1:2500-11235 GCA_009176605.1 Armadillidium nasatum | reverse complement strand
AATAAATACACCCTTTGGTTCTTATTCTTATACGAGAATTGTAGAAGGCTTCACATGCTTCATCAGCCTTTTCAAAATATATTAATATAATTCTAAGTCGTATTGAAAATATTTATGTCTATGTTGATGATGTTATAGTAGCTACTAGATCATCTGAAGAGCATAGGCAAACACTTGAGAAAATTTTCCATAGGCTCTCTCTGTTTGGACTCAAGCTAAACCCAGATAAATGTGTTATAGCTAAAGAAAAAGTTACTTATTTGGGTTTTGATATTGAGCAAAATAGTTTATTACCAAACAAAGAGAGAACTGAAGCAATCAGCCAAATTCCTAAGCCAAAAAATATAAAGCAGTTAAGAGGATTCATAGGAAGTCTCAATTATTTTAAAAGCTCCATTCCTGGTCTTACTCAAATATTAGTGCCACTCCTGGCATACTTGAAGGGCTCACCATACTCACAGAAAAAAGTAAGATGGAACTCTGAAGCAGAACAAGCTTTTGAGAAAGCTAAACAAGCATTACAACTTGCAGTACCTTTAACATTTCCAAGTTCAGAGGCTCTCTTATCTTTATATACAGATGCATCAGATAAGGCAATTGCTGGAGTATTAATAGCATCTGAAAATGGAATTAATAAGCCACTAGGATTTTATAGCACATCATTGTCAAATTCTGAATGTAATTATTCAATTTTTAGTAAAGAACTTTTAGCTATAGTTAAGTCATTGAAAAAATTCACACACTTTATAGAGGGAAGATCTGTCCAAGTATACTGTGATAATTTATCTGTAGTACAATCTGTTAAAAAAACAACAGACAGCAAAAATCTGGTGTGCAGAGAGCAGAGATACTTATCTTATCTTTCAGAGTATGAATTGACATTTACACACATCAGTTCAGCTGAAAACATTCTAGCAGATTTCCTCTCACGGTATAATAATAATAATAATAATAATAATAATAATAATAATAATAATAATAATAATAATAATAATAATAATGTTAATAATGATGATAATGTTAGTACTACTACTACTACCACAAAATAATAATAATAATAATAATAATAATAATATAATAATAAAAAAAACCAAGTTTCTGAAGCCCTCAATATAAACATGATACAAGATAATGAAGAAAATGAATTTGATACTCTTTCTTTTATATCTGCTATATTCAAAAATTCTGCTGCAGATATATTTAGGAAGTTTAATCAATTTAATTATAAAAAATTGCGTGAAGAACAAATGAAAGATGATTTTTTAAAAAGTATCTTGCAAAATCCTAATGAATCTTCACTTGAAGTTTCGAAAAAAAAGTAACTCATGATAATGAAGAAATTGAACTTGCCATGGATGTAAGTAAGCCACAATATCCCCGAATAATTGTGCCAAATTCCATGGTAACTGAATTTATACAGCATTTCCATGCTCTGGGTCATTTAGGTATCAAAAAAACATTAAATAAGCTTAAAAAGGTAGCAGTTTGGCCATCAATGAGAAAAACAATAAGAGAATTCATTTCAAGTTGTGACCCTTGTTTGCGAACAAAAATGTACAAAAATATCAGTCCACCATATGAAAAGTTTGCTCCAGTTGGGCATAAATTTGAAGTTGTCCATTTGGATATTTTAAAATTACCTGAGGTTAAAGGGTACAAGTATCTATTAACATTGATAGATAGATACAGCAGATATCCTTATGCATATCCTTTAAAAAATATAGAAGCAAAAACCATTACAGATACACTGGTAAAGCAATTTTTACCCATGGCAGGCGTAGTGAACACATTTGTTACAGACAGAGGTGCTCAGTTTTCAAGTGAAATTTTTCGAGTGGTTTGTGAAAATTTGGGATCAAATCACCGCTATACAACGGCTCAATGTCCCCAAAGTAATGGTCTTATTGAGAATTTCCACAAGACACTTTTGTCAACATTCAGAACAATGTTAACTGAAATCTGTAATACAAGCTGGTTGGAACTATTACCATTTTCACTTATTTGTCTTCGGACGGCCCCATTTGATAATTTCGGAATTTCACCTACGCTACTGATGTATGGACAGAATATAAGAATTCCTGGTGCATTGATTGAGCCTCCAAATATTCCTTGGCCAATGGCACATCAAACTTATGCAGAAAAATTACAAACATTTTTCTCCATGCCATTATCTCCCAAATTTAAATCAAGGAATGCAAAAGTTTATGTGCCAAAGTCATTAGATAATTGCAAGTATATATTAATTAAAGATGTCCAGTATGGAAGAAGTAAACTAGCACCAGCATATCATGGCCCATATTCTGTTGTAAGAACATTGGGAAATAACATCTACTATTGGAACAGGAACAACATAGATTGTGTAAACAAAATTAATGTCAAGCCATATTTCAAAATTGAAAACCTTGGAATAATAATAATAATAATAATTGTGATATTAGATATTAGTGAATTGTGAAAAAAAAAAAAAAAAAAAAAAAAAAAAAGGGCTGTAATCTAAAAGTTTAAATTCATAAAGAAATATAAAATAGTGATTACAATAAATAATTACATAAGAAAAATTAATGTCAAGCCATATTTCAAAATTGAAAACCTTGGAAATAATAATAATAATAATAATTGTGATATTAGAGCCGTCATCTTTGAGGCAACGCATCTTCAAGCCAAGCCAGTGGCTGTAGACTGGCGTAGTTGGCTGTAGACTGGCGTTGAGTGGCTTTCCTGGCGTTCTTGAAGTTTGACTCAAAGAACGCGAATTTCAAAAATCTTCAAGCCGTCTTCTTTGAATCAGCTGTTCTTTGTTTACATTTTTTCATTTTTCTTTTATTCGTCAAGGTGGTTGGATGATCTTGCGATTTTTCTGATGAAAAAATTTTAACTTCCAGGAAAAAGAGGTATCAAAACGCTACAGAATCTTAGACATAAATAGTACTTCAGCGCACATATGCAAAGCGGTTATAGCATATTCTTTTTATGTTTATGATTTGGAAGATGTTAGTGTCTTTCATATCATATATATATTAATATATATATATATATATATATATATATATATATATATATATATATAATTAATATATATATATATATATATATATATATATATATATATATATATATAATATATATACTATATATATATATATATATATATATATATCCCGAAACGATCGATTTTCTACACAGCTCAACCTTTCTCTGTCATCTCCGACCCTAGACATAGCATGTCAATACAAGTACTCTACTGGTAAAGTCTGGAACACACCCCTTTATGTTTTCCCACTTCCTTTGACTTCAACTTTAACGCCGTGTATCGGGACGTCGGCCATTAGCGATCAGATCCGAATGTCCCCACTCTGTGGAATTGGTAGGCTCCGGCCTTTGCTCACAAGAGGAGACTATATATTATATAATATAATATATAATATATATATATATATATAATATATATATATATATATATAATATATATATATATATTATATATATATATATAAGAATAAAATTACCCTGCTTTGATTCATATATATGGATTTACTACTTTTTAATAATAAATTGATTTTAAAGATGCTAGATATGATGATCATTTGTTGTTTTAGTTTAATATTTATAAATTAAAATATATTAAATATATATATTTGAATATTTGACATACTGAGGACCTATGTCTGTCTGTGTGTGTGTGTGTGTGTCACAATGAAAGAATAAAATTACCCTGCCTTTGAAGGCCCATATATGGATTTTCTACTTTTTCATAATAAAATTGATTTTTAAAGATACTGGAGTATGATTATCATTGGTAATTTTAATTTAATAATATAAATAAAATATTTTGAATATTGATACACAGAGGGCCTACCTGGAAAATGACATTCTTAAAAGCAAACATTATTATATATATATATATATATATAATATATATATATATATATTATATATATATATATATATATATATATATATATATATATATATATATAATATATATATATATATATATATATAAAAAATTTGCTTTTAAAAAATGATTGCCAAGTAGGCCTTCAGTTCGTCAAATATTCAATATCTTTAATTTGTAAAATTAAAATAAGGAAATAAGGGGGGGAGGGGGAAGAAAGAATAAAGAGAAAAATCAAGAACATAAAATGTTCCCAATTTTTACGAAACAAAAGACATCAATGTTATAATAATCAAAATAATCTTCCATAAAAATAACACGCAGCAAGTGAATTTTGTTTACAAAAGTCACGTGATTTGCTAAGATGTTTCTTAGCATAGACTTTAAAACTATAATGTAGTTAAACTATGTTTCTTAGTCATGTCTTCACCAATCTTAAGGATTCGGCTTAGCTTGAAGATTATTATTATTACTTTTCGCGCCAAAAGCCATTTAGCGCCCGCGAAATTGCCTCAAAGAACGGTGTTTTTCGGCTAAGTTTGCGCGGGACTTGAAGATAAGCGGAAATTTTGACTCAAAGATGACGGCTTAGATATTAGTGAATTGTGATAGTGAAAAAAAAAAAAAAAAAAAAAAAAAAAAAAAAGGGCCTGTAATCTAAAAGTTTAAATTCATAAAGAAATATAAAATAGTGATTACAATAAATAATTACATAAGAAAAAGTGTTGGAATAGTCAAAATAATAAATGTTTTAAATGTTTAAAATTTAAATTTTTGAAGAAGTGAATGTTTGAGAAAAAAAAAAAAAAAATAGTGTTATCATATTTTTCAGTGTATTAAAAGTAAAATCATATTTTTCAGTGTATTAAAAGTAAAATCATATTTTTCAGTGTATTAAAAGTAAAATCATATTTTTCAGTGTATTAAAAGTTGTTATACAATTTTTCATTTTTTTAGTGTATTAAAATGTGTGATACAATTACCATTTATGAATGTTGAAGAAAAAAAAAAAAAAAAAAAAACATTTTTTTTTATATACTAGGAAAGAATAAAAAAATATTGACATAAGGTCACTAGCTAGTGCTGGTTTCAAAGGGTATGTTTTTATATTATATTATACTTTTATACCAGTATCAGTATAAAAAAGTGTTCTTTATGTAGTACTAAATATATTAAGTGTATTATTTTGAACTTTTATTAATTTTGAAAAAAAAAGTACATTTTTCCTATATCATATTACTGGTAATTTTAAATGTTCCATATCTATTACTTTATGTGTCAGTGTAATGTTTGGAACATTTAATGAATCTCAGTAAATGAAACAAAATATATAATTAAATAAATAAAATAAAAATAATGTGATAGTGTAAATAATGTTAGTAGTTAATAAACCAAAATGTTCTATATATAGTACAAGATGTATTAGTAGTACTGTTTCGAACAATTTATGAAAAAAAAAAAAAAAAAAAAAAAAAAAAGGGACCTTATTTTTATAATAATAATAGTAATATAGGTATTTTTTTAATTTTCATATGTTTATACAGCTACATTGAGTCCTTTAAATGTTCAATACTTAATATTACAAGTATTCAGCATATAATTTTGAACAGTTTTTTTTAAGAAAAAAAAAAAAAAAAAAAATTTTTTTTTTTTTTTTTTTTAGCAAAAAAAATAAAAAAAAAAAATTGAAAAGACAAAATAAATAAAATATAATATAGGAATGGTCACATTCAAATTGTGTGTTTTTCTTAATATTTACATAATTTTTTTTGACTCATTATAAGTGCTAATTCTATTGGATCACACTTGCTTTAAATAATGTACGGTTGAAAAAATTTAAGGTGGTAATTCCCATATAACATGCAATGTTTTAATGATTTAACATTGAAACTATATTTTGTAAAGATTGTAATGTATTTTATTTTAGAAACATTGCAAATTAAAATTTAAAATGTTTCTTAAGGGGGGAAGACCATAATGGGATGAACTCATCTCTAGATTTATTAAAGTTGAATATATTTTAAACTTAGATTTTTAATATAAAATTTTATAATAGAAGAGTATCTGGAAACCTTTGAAACTGGCAACTATGGTTTTTTTTTGTTTGGTAGTTGCCGAGGAGAGAGAGTAAGAGAACCGGCGAGATATAGTTTTAATTGTCTGCTACTAAGATTTTTTTTGGTATGTCTTAGATATTATTGTGCCTTATTATTCTGAATGGCCTAAATAAGAAAGTGTAAACAAATATTCTCTTAAATAATATTGTTAGTTGTTGCAGTGATTTTGATTACCTTGTAATGCTTATTATAAGGTAATCATAGTGGAAGCTGAATTTTGATATATCAACCTTAAACCAAGGTTCAATTGTAAACTTCATAGCTTCCCATATATATATATATAATATATATTAATATATATATTATATATATATATAATATATATATATAATATATTATCGGATTTCTTTTTAAAGAAATCCTGAAGACAAATTTGAGACAGTAATGTGACTGTTTGTCCTAATCTTAAAGTAAAGTAAACTAAATATTAAGATATATTAGCCTAATGAAAATAGTAATTAAAGACAATAAAAATCTAAAGTTACTCACCGAATATTAAAATGAGATTCAAGCCAAATTCAATATATATATAATAATATAACTTTTAGGTATGTTTTCCTTAAAAAAGTTCTTTTAGGAATTAGCGCCTTATGAACGTTAAAGACTATATTTAAATTAATAAGTATTTTTAATATACAAATGGAACCTCTCTTAACTGAACAATCGCCATTCAAACATCAGGGCAAAAAATTCTAACTCCAGCTACAAATTAGAACTTTAATACAGGTAAATGTCAAAGTAAGTCAGATTCCAAACCCCATAGAATGCCTAACAAGTCTACTCTTTTGCTAATAATTAAAATCAAACTGAGCAAATTTATAAAAGGGTAGACTCTCTAAAGTCAGTTCTAAAATAATTACCAGATCCGAAAACTAGTGTCCCAATATCTAAAGACAATTAATATTCAAAGAAAGGTTATCTTTAAGTTAATACATTACGTTCCTGGAAGATCTTGTCGATGTGGGCGATATTATTTTTAAAACACTTACATTTCAATTTTGTTACTAACGTGGACAGAGGTGTAAGAGCAAGTAAGCAGCCCTAACTTTATTCAAAAAAGTAGCCAACACCATTTTTAGTGTTGCCATTCAAAATGAGTATTCTAACTTTAGGGAAATTTTGATACTTCGAAAATAAACCAGAGTTTTGAACTTTTTTACTAAGAAGCAAAATGTAAACCCAAAATAGGTGATTCTTTTTAAATCAAATGTAAGGAATTTCCAATATCCTCCCACAACAAGAATTTAAATATATATATATATATATATATATATATATATATATATATATATATATATATATATATATATATATATATATATATATATATATATATATATATATATATATATATATATATATATATATATATATATATATATATATATATATATATATATATATATATATACATACATTGTAGGGAATTTCTATGGCGCTGAAACCCCTGAAAACGCTTAATGCAGATATGTTACTGCTCTGCCAAGAATAAAACTAATTCTATTACATTAACTTACAATTAATAAAAAGAATTAATAAACTCACCATTTAAAATGTTCTGAAAATTGTTAAAATAAAATAATGGGATTCTTAGGGAATTTATTTAATTTCCAAAGTAATTAACTTGGATATTTGGCTCATTTGTATAAGCTCATTTATAAATTTTTAAAGTAGTAAATTAGGTAAATTTTATCCTAGTAGGAACATAACTTCGACTCAAACAAGCAAGAACTTTCAAAACTCTGCTCAAAAATATAAGGCCCATTTAAACAGTAAATCAAGTCAAACATTCAATTCAAGTTAATACACTAACTCAAGCCACGCAATCAAAATAAGTCAATTTAATTCAATTAGCAAAACAAAAGATATTAGGGTTGAGTAAGTCACGTTGGGTCCTAACTTTCTTTACAAAGCTCCAAAGACTCCTACCCTAAGGGTTAAAAGTATATATAACTACCATATGGGTATAAGTAATTTAAAATAGTTAAAAGGGGAAATACTCATCTTTTTGACGACTTCTTCAGGTTTAGATGAGTATATTTAGTTAAAATGTTTTAAGCATAACTGTTAAAGTGTCTTACACTTACAACTTTAAATAGGCAAGCTCGCAAAGTGCCCTACTTCGTTCAAAAGTAGTCAGCAACATTTTTAGTTTTGCCGTTCAAAATGGGTATCTAGCTTTAGGGCGTATTTTGATACTTTAAAATTCATTTTATCTATTATTTTAATATAAAATATTTAATTAAATCTAATAAATATGAGAATTTTCACATATATTATATATAATATATATATATATATATATATATATATATATATATATATATATATATATATATATATATATATATATATATATATATATATATATATAATATATATATATATATATATATGGTAAAGGTGTAGATTGTTTCTGACTTTCGATTGTCAGAAAACATCGATAATCGAAAATATCGAAGAGGCCTAACCTAAACAAGAACGTTGGCGAGAATTAGAGGCTATTACACCAGACATACACACAATTATTATTACTTATTTTTTTAGCAGAACCTAATTCGACTTATCATAACCTGAACTACCGAAGTTGCCGTAAAAGAGGCCTAACCTACACAAGAACGTTGGCACGACATACTAACCTAGGACCGTATTACATCACAAATATAAAAATAATATATATATATATATATATATATATATATATATATATATATATATATATA
>SEYY01022285.1:22500-26198 GCA_009176605.1 Armadillidium nasatum | reverse complement strand
AATTCTTAAATTATTTTAATTACAGAAAATAATAATTTATAATGTTAATATGAAGTAACAAAACAAAACAAAACTTTACGTGAAGTAACAAAATACATATAAAACTTATACTGAAAATATAGTAAGTAATTTTATTATATAAAGTGTAAAAATTATTACTGATGAATAATGAAATTTAAATATATATATAAATGCTTTATTATTTATTTATATGTGTAATCTTATCTTATATGAAATCTTTTTGATTTGAAATCTAATTGCAATTTTTTTATTCCTTTATTTTTACAGCTGAGAGCTTTTTATATTTCATTGTCTTTATGATTTAAATCTTTATGTTTTCATTGTCTTTTTAAATTTTGGTAATTTTAACTTTTTATTTTTCTTTCTTTCAATATTACTTGATTGATTACTTTGATCGATTTCATTACTTGATTTGGCTTTGATATATATATATACACTATACTATCATACTGACGTTCTTGTATTATTTATTTTAAGCAGTATATTAATAAACCTGGAAAATAAATCTTCTGAATCTCCTTAAGATTAAATATAATTAAGTTAACGATAAGGAGGGTAATATTTATATAAAAACCTTAAGTAAACTTCCATTACGACAAGGTAATATTTTCTTATAAATGCGGTGTACGATACTACCATAAAAATTATACACTACCCCGCATATATATATATATATAAATATATATATATATATATATATATATATATATATATATATATATATATATATATATATATATATATATATATATATATATATATATATATATATATATATATATATATATATATATATATATATATATATATATATATATATATATATATATATATATATATTATATATATATATATATATATATATTTTTTTTTTTTTAATTAAAATTTGAAGACAATGTATATATATATATATATATATATATATATATATATATATATATATATATATATATATATATATATATATATATATATATATATATATATATATATTAGAGGTGGACCGGATATCCGCATCCTCATCATTTTTCCAATATCCGCATCCGCGGATAGTAAAAAATATCCTTAGTATTAATATCCTTAAGCCTTTTGAAGAATTAACAAAGAATATAAGTTCAGCTGAATCATGTTTGTCAGATGTGATATACCACTTGTTTCAACATTGAAAGTTGTGTTAACAAATGTTATTAAGTCTAAGGGAGTTTCAAGGATGACTGAAACATTAATGAAGGAGATGAACGACAGATTTGAAAACCTGGAAAATGATGATGCTTATACAATTGCAACCTTTTTAGATCCTAGGTACAAAACAAAATTTTTTAAACCACTTGTTTCTCAGAATGTTAAAATCAAATTAGGATGCTTATGCGATGAGATGATAGAAACAGCTAAAATAACGCCTTTCAAGAAAAAGCAAAAGCTCTCAGATACAAAAAAACGAAATCTGTTAGCTTAAGCATTGCTAAATCAATGAAAGATCTTCTAGCTTCCAGCAGCGATGAAGAATCACAGTCAGAAGTGTAAAAGGATACAATATCGATTATTGAAAATTATCTGAAACTCCCACGTTTGGAGGCAGATAAAGACCAACTGGTTTGGTGGAGAGATAATTGCAAAAGTTTCCCTTTTCTTGCTGAGCTGGCAAGGACTTATTTAGCAAGTCCTTCAACTAGTGTTGCTAGTGAGCGTCTTTTCAGTGGAGCAGGCCTCATTTACGACGAAAAGCGAACCAAACTTTCACCTGAAAGAGCCCAAAAGCTTTTATTTCTAAAAAATAACTTACCAATTATTAACTTCAAATGGAATATGTGAAACTGTGAAGTGTGAAGGTAATACTGAATTATTGGCTATAATATATATATATATATATATATATATATATATATATATATATATATATATATATATATATATATATATATATATATATATATATATAACCATTTTCCAAATGGGTGGAGGTTGGGGAAAGAGGTTCGTGGGGTGTTCAAAAGTTGGGAACCCGTCCCACACCCTGAAAACATAGATTTTGGATATTATATTTAAAATTCCAAGAATCTATGACAAAAACTATTAAAAAATTAAACTATCCGCATCCGCATCTGCGGATATCCGCAATTGAATATCCGCAACCGCATCCGCATCCGCGGATAGTAAAAAATTACTATCCGGTCCACCTCTAATATATATATATACAAGGTGATTCAAAATTATGGTAAAAATGTTTGGTAACTGATAATACAGGCAAATATAAAGGTAAAAGTTCCTATAAAAGTTTGACGTAATGTGCATAGTTTTGTATCTGCGAAAGCAAGTAAGATACAAACTCTAAATTTAAAAATGGCGGACGTTAAAAGTATTTAAGGTATGAATAACTCATTCGGAATAGCAGGTTTAAATAAACATATTATTATTGTATGATAAATTTAATTTTGTACAACATAAACATAATGTATCTAAAGCACCTACAAATGATATCAAAAGACTAAAGATGATGTTGAAAATGACCTCCGTTTTCCCAATGCGCGAATCCAGGCGTCTTCTCATCGATTGTCTGACCCGTTCAAATATTCAAGGAGTCTGTTTGATCGTTTCATTCCGTTCATAACCCTTAATCGTATGTCTTCAACGGTGTTGATTGGAGAAGAGTATACTAAAGTCTTTAAATGTCCCCAAAGGAAATAATCCAAAGGATTTAGGTCTGGTGACCTTGCTGGCCATGGAACTGGGCCACCTCGACCTATCCATTGATTGGGAAAGGTGTCATTCAGGTGTTCACGAACTGCAGCTCTAAAGTGTGCAGGAGCCCCATCATGCATAAACCACATGTTGTTGCGCAACTGAAGAGGTACAGTCGTCAACAGAAGTTCGTTCCTATTAGGCTGGAAATAAATATTTATATAAAATGGAAATCATTTCATAAAAGCTCTATTTTGAATAAAAGGAAATAAAAACATTGAGCGGGGCTTAATTGAACTGTGATTGGCTGAACCTGAAATGATCCCCATTTTATATAAATATTTAATTTCTGCTTAATAGGAACGAACTTCTGTTGACGACTGTACGTCATCAAGGAATGTACGGAGCTCATGTTTCAAAAAGTTTAAGTAGATTATACCATTAAGCCTGGGAGGAAGCTCGAACATAAGTAGATGATCAATTAAAATTCCTGCCCAAATGTTTACTGAAAACTGATGTTGTGAATGATTCTGTTTGATGGCATGAGGATTCACGTCTGCCCAAATGTGTTCGTTATGAACGTTAACGATAGCTGTTCTTGTAAAGTGAGCCTAGTCAGTAAATAAAACCTTCGATAACAGGTTTGGGTCAATACACATGTCCAAAAACCATTGACAAATAACAACACGAGGAGCATAGTCACGTGGCAGTAGAGTATGTACCTGTTGGACGTGGTACGGGTGTAACTGTTGCTCGTGCAGTAACCTCCAAATACTAGATTGGTTCGAATTAAACTGTAGTGACAATTCTCGCGTTCTCTTTTCAGGATGCTCAGATATTTCATTAAGAACTAATTCTTTTAAATCAACAGTACTAGTAGATCGGGGTCTGCCTGCATTAGTGTGCTCTTTTGACTGCAAATATCCTGTTTCAGACAGGCGTTGATGAATAGTGGCAAAATACCTCGCGCCTGAACAAATTCGGTTGGGATATTTATC
>SEYY01022285.1:0-17500 GCA_009176605.1 Armadillidium nasatum | reverse complement strand
ATGTTTTTTCAAAATTTAAATCTACGGTGAAGCCACATAAAAAATATTTTTGGTCTGAAATTTGGAACATATGTTCCTTATTCTATTGGCTACGAAAGCCTTTGATAGAATTTTCCTCCCAGAGTTACACAAAAAACAGTATTAGTCCAAGACTGACTCACTATCAAAAGAAATTATTTTTTGAAAAAAAAAATTCAAATTTTTGAGGAAAAATATTTTTAAAAAAATTCTCTCCAGGATTTTTTAATTAAATTTGGTCATTGTTTAGAGGAGAGATAGGTCTACAACATTTATTTAGAGCATTATTAAATGCTATTTGTTTGAAGGAAGGTATAGCCTCTCAAAAAAGGTCCATTTTTAGGAAATTTTCAAAAATTTTAAAAGTTTGAGAGGCTATACCTTCCTTCAAACAATTAGCATTTAATAATGCTCTAAATAAATGTTGTAGACCTATCTCTTCTCTAAACAATGTCCAAATCAAAATCAAAAATCCTGGAGAGAATTTTTTTTAAATAATTTTTTTCTCCGAAAGGGTAACAAATTTTTCACAAAAAAATTTGACTGATTATACTTTTTTTTTTGGACGTGATATCAAAGGTCTGTTTCCCCCAAATGCAAGAAATTGGGGTTAAGATTGTTCAGGTCAATTTTCATCTCATGTGGACAAATATTTTTTTCCCGCTAATTCTTTTTTTTGTTGAGTTATGACCACTAATAACTTTGAAACCTTTAGAGACTCATAAAAACACTAAAAATGAAGCTTTTTTCACCGGGAAAAAAGCTATATACACAGCAAATTTCACCCAAATCGCTCAAATAATAAAAAAAAATTTTTTCACAAAACATAAACCTAACTCTCCCCTTAAAGAGTGAAGGGGCCGTCTACTACAGTTGCTAGAGAGCGACCGGAAAGGAATTAGAGAGAAGATCACAGAGACAGGATAATAGATTGGGAAAGAGTGAAATTTAGAAATCAAAGTTTTGGGCCAGACTATTGAAGGCTTTCGATATGTCCATTTCGATATTTACAGAAATGCCGAAAAGCGGAAGACCAAGAGTCAAAGAGAAGGGAAAGAAGATCACCATTAGAACGTTTCCTACGAAAGCTATACTGGCAATCAGAAATAAGATTAAAATAATGTTTCCAAATAAATGTTTCCAAATCTTCTTGTTAAAGATATATTCAATACTTTAAAAAGAACGGAGGTCAAAGAAATGGAACGATAGGTGGAGGGTTGAGAGGGATCCCCCTTCTTCTGCACAGGCTGAAGGAGTGCACGTTTCCAGCAAGAAGGGAAGACTTAAGTAGAAAAACAATGACGGAAAAGTTTACCAAGAAATTATAATTTTAGACATAAATGAGTTGGAGGGGGTTAAAGGAGAAGGAACAGTACCGGAATCGTCCAATGTGTTATTTGAGGCAAAAGTTTGAGCGAACAGCTTCATCTTTAGAAGAAGGCAAAACAGCAGTTGTGCCATCAGAAGATACTAAAGGAGGGAAAGAGGAAGAAGCAAAGTTAGAGTTCACATTTTTTTTTTTTGCAAACTTGCCGAAAAGGCTTGCAGAAGAGGTACCTGAAGGATTAATTCATATTCTACAGTGAAAAGAGTTTTTGGTTTTACGGACGGTTTTGCACGATTCCGGGATGAAATATAAGTTGCTTGAGTTTCTGGAGTTTGAAGACGACGGTAATATATATATATACTAAAGAGCAAAATTAACGCATCACTGGAACAAACGTTAATAGGAGGATACTGAAACATACAAAACGGGTAGTAACATTGTTAATATACAGCACATGGTTATACATAATGCGGATAATGTGGATCCCTACAGTGGGAACCACCGAGACCCTGAGACACCTTGGAATATAAAGAGGGTGCATGTCATCTGTCCCTAGCCGTTAGTACCTTGTGTGGCCTCCCCTTGCACGTATGACAGCTAAACACCGCTGAAACATGTTGAAGATAAGGTCCTGTATTTTTTTATGTGGCAGTTCCTTCCATAGGCGTACAACCGCTTGTCGCAGGACATTAAGGCTGTGTGGCTAGTGATGTAGCGGTCGCAGCCGCCTTTTCAATGTGTCCCACAGATGCTCGATGGGATTAAAGTCGGGACTGTACGCTGGCCACTCCAGTATTCGAATCCATATCGTGTTGAGATAATCACCAACACATGGCTTCACCGACATAGGGACCAAATGGTACGACGTACGGTTCGAGTATGTCCGTTATGTATCGTTGCCTGGTTAAGTACCCTGCATCGAAGACGTGTAACTCCGTGCGGGCATGGAAAGATATACCACCCCAAACCATAACGGAACCACCGCCGAAGGGGAGTATCTCTTGTATTGTGCATGCCGCATAGCGCTCATAACGCCTCCGATAAACTCTGGAACGTCCGTTGGATCTGTGCAGATTGAATCGACACTCGTCCGTAAATAGGATGCTCACCCAATGCAGGTGATGTTGTGTGAATACCATCCTTGCTCTTCGGTGCTTCCTCGTGAGCTGGAGCCCTCTTGCCGGTCTCCGTGCGTGGTATCCATATCCCGCTACCAACGTAGAATGGTATTCGTGCCGACAAGGTTTTGATAGACAGTCTGCAGCTCGGCATGATGGTCACGTGGTGTTGCATGTCGATCGTGAGCTGCCATAACCGTATATATCTGTCCTCTACTGACGTTGTTGCCCATGGCCTACCTTGATCAGGCCGCCTGGTGTGAGCATGTGTCCTTCCAACGGTTGTATTGGAGACCCCGAACCGTCAGCCCAGTTGATTTTGGTCGTACCCTTCAGCTGCCAGTGTTGTGAATGCTACACAGTCGTCGCGTGCCAAGCTCCGTCGTAAGCTTTCCATTTTCCTTGCACAAACGTTAAAGGTTGAATACTCTCGATATCGGCATGCCCGTGACGTTACCTCTCCTACCACGTTACTCACTGAATTTGGCTGTATTTCGTCGATATCTCACCCATCGATGCTAAACTGTATTATTAAATTAAAAGCTAATTAAATGTTAAACTGAATTATTAAATTAACTATTCCTTCAACTCGCTGGGGGAATTATAAGACGTAAGTCCCTACTCGGCTATGTCAGATGCCGAAGTGCCGCTCTCGTGCCCAAGATCCTTTCTCCCTATTCAATGCCTGTTTCTTATGGGCATATTTCAATGCAGTTTCTTTCTATATGGCATCATCATTTCAACTATAATAATTGTTAGTTTATTTAACAAAACCTTAATAATTATCTAGTAACCCAGAAGCATCTAGGGTTATAACAACGATTTAGTTTCTATAATAAGCCTTTTATAAAACAACACGTATTATGATTATGAAAGAGAATACCGTAGTCATTACTGATTCTTTATTTTAAATATATATATATATAATATATATATATATATATATATATATATATATATATATATATATATATATATATATATATATATATATATATATATATATATATATATATATATATATATATTGCTTTAGTATATTCCACGTAGAGACATTGTTGCGTTTGGAATTTAAACTTTATTCGTAGTTTGAAAATAAACTTTTTTACACTCGCCAATTTTAGGATTTTGTTTCGTGTGTTTTGAGAATATATTTGATGATTTGAAACTTGGTGGAAACAGTGAATTTTGGAAGTTAATTAAAGCCCATTTAGAAGTTAATTTGAAGTAATCAAATTGTTGTTTGACTATTAAAATAATTTTCCTTTTATATACAGCAAAAAATTCATTCAAATACTATTTGCGTATTTTGGAGATAAAAGTAAGAAAATTTTGAAATTTGTGGTTTTTAAGTTTATTAAAGGAAATAGTAAATAATATAATAAGCAATAATCAGGAGAACTCGACATCGTCAACTTGGAGCGTTGATTGCAACATTATATATATATATATATATATATATATATATATATATATATATATATATATATATATATATATATATATATATATATATATATATATATATATATATATTTTTACACACACGCCACCACTCACGGGAAGAGCCCTTTTCAAGGAGGGGGCACACACACATGCACAAAGCTCATTCAAACACACACACACACCTAACGCACAGCCCTCAGGTGGGCGCAGACGGAAGCCTTGAAGAGTGGAAGATTAAATACAGGAGGAAAAATAAATGATGGTAGAGAGTTCCACAGAATAGAGGTGGCTGGAAAGAAGGAGGTACCACAACGGGCTAGCCTGGGATTTCCTACGTCCACACAAAATTGGTGCGAAAGCAGGACACCCCTTGTGCAACGAGGACGACGCAACGGTGGAGGAATGCGAGAGGCCAATTCCCTCGAGCACCTGCCATTGTAGTACCTGTAGAAAAGAGATAGCGCGCCAACGTCACGTCGCAGAGACAGAGGGTCAAGTGAGTTTGAAAGTAGAGGACAGTTTATTAATCTCTTAGCTTTTGACTCAACCCTATCCAGAAGAGAGAAGGAGCCGGAGCCCCCCAAATGTGAGAACAGTACTCCATACAAGGACGAATAAGACCCTTATATATTTGGAGTAACTGCTCAGAAGAAAAAATTCTCGCAACCTGAACAGGACTCCCAGCTTCTTAGAGGCCACTTTAGCAACCATTGTAATATGTGGTTTCCAAGACAGTTTGTTGTTTATGTTTAGACCAAGAATGTTAATGTTATTTACAGGTGAGACGGGAGAGCCATCGTAGAGGATAGGAAAGTTAGGAGGTGTTTTTGAGAGGGAGATGTGAAGAAGTTGAGTTTTTAAAGAGTTGAATTTTACAAGGTTGCTATGACCCCACCGGGAAATCCCATCCAGATCAGCAAGAATGGAATCGGAAAGTTGAAGACGAGAAGCAAGTCTAGATGCAAAAGAGGGAGCAGATTTGAAATGAGTAGAAGAAGGCAGAGTTGAATCATCAGCATAAGAGTGAGCAGAGTTAGAAGTGCAGTGGAGAAGATCGTTAATGAAAAGTAAGAATAAGGTTGGAGATAAAACAGAACCCTGAGGAACACCACAGTTGACAGAAAAGGAGGAAGAGGTCGCTCCATCTACAACTGCCGAAATGGAACGATCTGAGAGAAAACTAGACAAGAGTAAGCAAAGAGAAGGAGGAAACCAAAAAGGAAGGGAGCTTAGAGAGCAGTGACGCATGCCATACCCGGTCGAAAGCCTTGGATATGTCAAGCGCCACCACACAAGACTCCCCGAAGTCCCTAAGGGCAGAAGACCATAGATCAGTAAGATAGGAAAGTATGTCACCAGTTGACCTCGAGCGACGAAAGCCATACTGGTGATCAGAGAGAAGAGAATGAGACTCCAAATGATCCAGGAAATGAGAGTTGAGGAGAGTTTTCAAAAATTTTAGATAGAACACAAGTGAGAGCTATAGGTCGATAGTTAGAAGGGTCAGAACGGCTACCTTTTTTCGGGATCGGCTGAACAAACGCACGCTTCCAGCATAGAGGAAAAGTATTAGTATTAAGGCATAGAGAGTAGAGCTGAACGAGGACAGGGGCCAACTCGGAAGCACACTCCCTCAGAACACGAGGGGGAATGCCATCCGGGCCACTGGCCTTCCTGACGTTCATAGATTTCAGGATCCCATGCACCCGATCATGAGTAATTATAGGTAGAGGCATGGGACACCTGAGAGGAGAAGGAGTAGGAGGAGGGATGCCAGAATCGAGCAGGGTGGAATTAGATGAAAAAAGGAGGCCGAAGAGATTAGCCTTTTCAGAAGGAGTATTAGCAACAGAACCATCAGAGCGAATAAGAGGAGGAAAGGAAGATTTACAGAAGTTGTTAGAGATATTTTTGACAAGAGGCCAGAAATTTTTATCAGTAGGAGAGCCATGGAGGTCAGCGCACTTCCTTTTTATGAAAGTATATATATATATATATATATATATATATATATATATATATATATATATATATATATATATATATATATATATATATATATATATATATATATATATATATATATATATATATATATATATATATATATATTATATTTTTTTTTTTTTTTTTTTTTTTTTTTTTTTTTTTTATTTTTTTTTTTTTTTAAATTAAAAGATTCAACCAAAAAAAAAACAAAAAAAAAATACTAAGAAGGCATACGGTCATGATGGTATTACTCCTGTGGCTCTCAAAACTTCTGCTTACGAACTTGAATCCTGCCTTGGTAAACTATTTCGTCTGTCTTTCTACTTCAGTCTTCCTTTCTTGCTGAAACGTACACTCATTCAGCTTGTACCGAAGAAGGGACATCCTTTCAACACTCCATCAATCGTTCCATTTCTTTGACCTCCATTCTTTCTAAAGTTTTCGAATCTATTCTTAATTAACTGGAAGATTTAGAAACATCTCAATTCCTCTAATCTTATCTCTGTTCGCCAGTACTGCTTTCGTAAAAATCGCCGTACTGGTGATCTTCTTTCCCTTCCATCTGACTCTTGGTCCTCTGCTCTTCGGCATTTCGGTGAATCTTTTGCTGTGGCGCTGGACATATCGAAAGCATCCTATAGAGTCTGGCACAAAGCTTTGATTTCTAAACTTGTCTCTTTCGGTATCTCTCCTTCTCTCTGTGATATTTTCTCTAATTTCCTATTCGGTCGTTCTATAGCAGCTGTTGTAGACGTCCACCGTTCTTACTTTAAATCTAATAATGGTGTTCCTCAGTGTTTTGTCCTATCCCCAGCACTTTTTCTACTTTTTATTATTGACCTTCTCTCTATCACTTCAGCTCATATCCACTCCTATTTTAATGACTCTATCCTTCATTACTCCTTTCAGTATGATAATGTCATTCCCAACAGAAGTTAATAGACTCGAGGAGGGTAGCTTTGGAGCAACTAACCTCTGATCTTTCCCGTATTTCAAATTAGAGCAGAGAAAACATGGTTGTTTTCAATGCTTCAAAAACTCAGTTCTTCTATCTTTCCCCTCGACACAATATTCCACACAACTATGATATCTTCTTCGGAAACACACATGTCAAACCTTCATCTGTTTTTAATATTCCTTGTGTATCTTTTTCTCGTGATATTTCTTGGAAAGATCAAATTACTTCTCTTTCTAAACAAGCTCCTAAGAGGTTGGATGTTCTAATTCGCCTTCAGAATTTCTTCACACCACCCCAGTTGCTTGCTCTCTACGGAGGTTTTGTTCACCTCTGTATGGAGTATACTTCACACATCTGGTGTGGTTCCACTTATACAGCTCTCCTTGAGAAGGTGGAGTCTAGGGCTTTCGACTCATTAAATCTCCCGCTCTTACTAACTCTCTCCAATCTCTTTCTGCCCTTCGAATTGTTGCATCACTCTCTCTATACTATAGCTATTACAATGAACACTGCTCTTCTGAACCTTTCGTTGCATATCTCTTCCATCGAGAAAAGCTCGAGCTGCACGCCTTTCTACACAGTCTCATCCTTTCTCTATTCAGCTTTCTGACCCCAGACTTAACCGCTATGCTCAATCTTACATTTACTCTACTGGCAAAGTATGGAACACACTCCCTTTATCTGTTTCCTCAACTTCCTTTGACTTTTCTATTTTCAGGCACCGTGAGTCGGCCTCTAATAACGAGGATAGGACTTTTCCAACTCTTGTAGAAATTGGCAGGCCTCCGGTTTTTCCCACCGGAGTATATATATATATATATATATATATATATATATATATATATATATATATATATATATATATATATATATATATATATATATATATATATATATATATATATATATATATATATATTATATATATATATATATATATATATATATATATATATATATATATATATATATATATATATATATTAAATGAGAGAAACAGATGGTTCGCTTCAGATGTGACTGAAGTTTAATGCAAATATATTGAAGCACTTTGCGTTACTCGCTTCAAAGAACTTGATAATCATTCAGGCAATATATATATATATATATATATATATATATATATATATATAATATATATATATATATATATATATATATATATATATATATATATATATATATATATATATATATATATATTATTACTTTTCACCTTTCCCACTCTCGTTGGGTGGTGCCCGACACAGTTCCTCCATACACACTCGCACACTCACACACTACCTCTTACCTTTTAATCACCGCCCTCCATCTCACTCTGTCCTCCGCAACTCTCCTTCCCTCGTCTAAACTCAAATCCCCTTTCCCGCAAAATCTCTCTCACACAATCCATCTCCACTTTGGTTTTCATCTATCCCTCCCTCTCTCCATCTTGATCTAAGTACTCTACCCACCATTCTGTAATCATTCATTCTACACAAATGTCCAAACCACCTTAGTACACTCTTTTCTGCTCTATCCACCTACCCCTCTTCCATCCACTCATCTCCAGTATCCTTTCATTATTAATCCTATCTACGCTTCTCAATCCACAAATCGCTCTCAATTCCTTCATTTCAATCACATTCAATCTCAAGCTCGGTTGAGAATTCATCATCCATGTTTCACACCCATACATTACAGATGACAAACGCATACACTCAAACATTCTTACTTTTATATTGTTCGATATTCTCCCTTTCTTCCATACTTATTTTAATCCTCCCGTCACTTTCATTCCCTCCATCACTCTATTCTTTATATTATATATATATATATATATATATATATATATATATATATATATTATATATATATATATATATATATATATATATATATTATATATATATATATATATATATTTAATTACAATGCTATAAACGCATCGGTAAATATGTATAAAGTGAAAATAGAAACTTTTATGGGAATCCTTCTCTGGGGTCGAACCACCGCCTGTTGCGACTGAGAACGACAAAAACTCGATGCTCTACCGCTGAGCTATCCAAACCATATTTATGGTTTTATACATATTTACCGATGCGTTTATAGCATTGTAATTAAATAATATCTTAAAAAGGAACAATAGAGGGAACAACAGGCTGAAAACCTAATCCTTGACGGGAGCTCGTATGCTTGAAACTGTTTCTTGAAACGATCTTTTTTGGGATCGTGGATAGCTCAGTGGTAGAGCATCGAGTTTTTGTCGTTCTCAGTCGCAACAGGCGGTGGTTCGACCCCAGAGAAGGATTCCCATAAAAGTTTCTATTTTCACTTTATACATATTTACCGATGCGTTTATAGCATTGTAATTAAATAATATCTTAAAAAGGAACGATAGAGGGAACAACAGGGTGAAAACCTGATCCTTGACGGGAGCTCGTATGCTTGAAACTGTTTCTTGAAACGAACTTTTTTGGGTTCGTGGATAGCTCAGCGGTAGAGCATCGAGTCTTTGTCGTTCTCAGTCGCAACAGGCGGTGGTTCGACCCCAGAGAAGGATTCCCATAAAAGTTTCTTTTCACTAATATTTATATATATATATATATTATATATATATATATATATATATATATATATATATATATATATATATATATATATATATATATATATATAATTTTTTTTTTTTTTATACAATACACCATATCCCGCATGATGCAGGGTGGTGTCGATTGCAGAAATTTAAAATTTCTACAATCGTACATGGGAAAAAAACTGGTTGAAAAGGTTCCCAGCCTTTAGAACCATGCGAAGAACAATTCTTCATTTGACTCGACTGCGACGAAAACATCATTCATTATTGACCAAAAGTTACTTCTAACTTAATTCTTTTTTCCTTTTAATATTTAATTATCCATTAATTGCCAAAAGTCCTTTGTATCGAAAAATGTGTTGCTTCACGAAAAATAAATTTATTGATTTTTTTTAATTTTCTATTTAAAAAAAAATACTAAAATATTATAACGAAATATTAAATTTTTCTTTTAACTTTGGTCAATATAGAGCTAAAACTCGATTTTCCTAGGAGAAACTAGTATTTAACTATCTCATTTAATCAATTTAACCTAATAACTTAACTTAACTTAACCTAACCTAAGCTAAAAGAGATAGTTAAAAAGAGTATTAACTCTTTTATGCAGGTTGCACACTCCGAGATACCTTCACACGGAAACAGTAATCGTTCCATGTGAAACCAATGATGTATGAAAACAAATGAGACCAGTTAGAAGTACCAAAATGCTAGAAACGTTTCCTCGCCAAAAGCGACTGCCTTTCCTCTTGAAGATTAGAAGAGACGGTATAGGATATAGATATACACCCTAAGAAGGTGATCGAATGAACCCAGAGGAGGAAAGATTTATCAGTGTAAGTAAAAAGATTGGAGGTTAAGAAAAAAAAAAAAAACATGTAAGGTTCATTTCATTATGGGTACGGGTTGGAAGTTGCACATACCGCTTATGGTTGTTCTGAATAAAAAAGTGGTATGCTAGTTCTTTAGTTCTATCATAAGAGCTAAAGTAAAATCATTGGCGGTTATGAACATTGAAACTGCCCAAAATGATAATTTCTGAGAAATCTAATATATTTTGGAATTTAGGTTATAGAAGCATTTTGGAAAGTCAGTAGAAATAAATGAAAAACAGGTAAAACAGATGAATTTAGCTTTAAATCAGAAAAAAACCTAGTCCATAAAGTCGAAAATTCAGAAAACTAAAAATTAAAAACATTAGAACAAATAATATCGTTGCGCGCATATGATGCCTTTGAATGAAAATTGAGGATAGTGACAATAGGAAGGAACAGGATATGGTTTGCTTATAAAAGCACTCAAGAACCTTAATTCCAGTTAATATTGTTTTTAAAATTACTCATATAGCTATTAAAATAACACTAATATATGTGAAGCTCACACTCTTTTACATACAATTAGGCATGAATAACTGATAATAATACATCTACTCTTCCCCCTGATCGCAAAATCAAAATTTAGTCGAAGATTTTTTCTAATACCCTTTTCTTCCTCCTTCTTCTCGTGCTCCTCTATGAGCCACCAAAATTTTCTCATCCAAAATCCCCTTCTTTATCGTTCTCCTCTCTCTCTCTCTCTCTCTCTCTCTCTCTCTATATATATATATATATATATATATATATATATATATATATATATATATATATATATATATATATATATATATATATATATATATATATATATATATATATATATATATATATATATATATAGTGATTTGTTGACGGGGGTGGGAGGTGAGGGAGTAGTGGAGAATAATGAGGTGATGTTGTTAGAAGAAGATGGGAGTATTTGTAGAGAGGAAGTAAAAGTAGCTGTGGGAAAGGCGAAAATGGGAAAGTCGGCAGGAATGGAAGGCATATATGGGGAGATGAAAAGGGTGGGAGCGGGAGTGATAGTTGACTGGTTGGTAAGAATGTTTAATATGTGTTGGGGAGAGGGTAAAGTGCCTCAGGAGTGGCAAGATGCTTGTATAGTACCGATATATAAAGGGAAGGGGGATAAGATGGTGTGTAAGAATTATAGGGGATAAGCTTGTTGAGTGTGGTAGGGAAAATTTATGGGAGAGTTTTGGTATCGAAAGTGAAAGAATTGACAAGAGAAAGAGTGGGGGAGGAACAGGGAGGTTTTAGAGAAGGTAGGGGATGTGTGGATCAGGTGTTTACACTGAGAATGATTGGTGAGAAATTGCGTGAGAAAGATAGAGTGGGGTATGTATGCTTTATAGATTTGGAAGAGGCGTATGATAGAGTTTGTAGGAGGAAATTGTTTGAAGTTCTAAGGGAGGGGGGAGTGAGAGGTAGATTATTGAATGGAATTAAATCATTTTATGAGAACTGTAGAGCGTGGGTGAGAGTGAGGAGGAGGGACTGAATGAATGGTTTAACGTGGGAGTTGGACTGAGGCAGGGGTGTGTTATGTCTCCGTGGTTGTTTAATGTGTTAATGGATGGTGTTGTTAGGGGGATGGAGAGGGAAGGGAAGGGTATTAGGTTGAGAAGTAGAGAGGGGGAATGGGAGGTAAATCTCTTGTTGTTTGCGGATGATGCGGTATTAGTTGCTGAATCTGGGGAGAAGCTGAGAATGTTGGTGAAAGAGTTTGTGAGGGAATGTGCGTCTATGGGATTAAGGGTAAACTCATCAAAGAATAAAATGATGAGGATTGGGGGCAGGGAGGAGGCAATAAGAGGGGAGGAATGGGGGATGTCGAGGTGGGGGGAGAGAAATTTGAGGAGGTAGAAGAGTTTAAATATCTGGGAATGGTAGTGGAGGGAAAAGGGGGAATGGATGGGGAAATAAAGAATAGAGTGATGGAAGGAATGAAAGTGATGGGAAGACTGAGGGAAGTATGGAAGAAGGGAAGAATATCAAAGGAAATAAAGGTAAGAATGATTGAGAGTATGTGTCTGCCATCTGCAATGTATGGGTGTGAAACATGGGTGATGAATGTTCAGATTAGGAAAAGATTAGAAGTTTTTGAAATGAAAGGATTAAGGGCTATATGTGGTCAAGGAGGCTAGATATAATCAGGAATGAAAGAATAAGAGAGATGTGTGGATGGAAGAGGGGAATAGTGGGCAGAGTGGAAGAGGGTGTATTAAGATGGTTTGGGCATATGTGTAGAATGGATGAGAATAGGATGGTGGGTAGAGTGATGAGATCTGAGGTAGAGGGAGGAAGGGGGAGGGGTAGGCCGAGGTGGAGGTGGATGGATGGGATGAGGGAGATATTGAGGGGGGAGAGGTTTGAATGTGGACGAAGGTAGGAGAGTCGCGGAGAACAGAGTGAGATGGAGGGCAGTGGTGAGGGGGGAGGGGAGATAGAGTGTGGATGTGTGGGTGTGAGCGAACTGTGACGGGCACCACCCCACGAGAGTGGGAAAGGTGAATGTTAATATATAATATAAATAAATATATATATATATATATATATATATATATATATATATATATATATATATATATATATATATATATATATATATATATATATATATATATATATATATATATATATATATATATATATATATATATATATATATATATATATATATATATATATATATATATATATATATATATATATATATATATATATATATATATATATATATATATATATATATATATATATATATATATATATATATTATATATATATATATATATATATATATATATATATATATATATATATATATATATATATATATATATATATATATATATATATATATATATATATATATATATATATATATATATATATATTATATATATCTTTCTCACTTTCTCACCAGGCTCCTGTAAACGCAGAGCGCCTGTCAGTAATCCTGCACGAAATCCCTCCACCACTGTCTGTCTTCGTATCTTCTCATCCCCTCCACATCCTCGATGTCTCCCCCTCTCCCCTCAATTGCCATCCTGATGTTATCTTTCCATCTAATTCTCGGTCTTCCAACTCCCCTCCTCCCCATCGGCCTCCATTCATAAAATCTCCTCGGATACCTGTCCTCATCCATTCTCTTCACATGCCCAAACCATCTCAACTGTCCCCTCTCAATGAATTTTAATATGTTTTCCACTCCTAATTCCTCTCTTATATCCTCATTTCTTCTTCTATCCCGTCTCGTCACACCCATAATCACCCTCAACACCCTCATCTCGCATGCCTGGATTTTACTTTTATCTCTTGTACTAAGGACCCACGCCTCACATCCATACAACAGTATCGGTTTCAGGATACTAGTGTATATTATGGTTTTTACTTTCCTTGGGACATTTCTATCCTTCATCAGTGGATATAAGGATATCAGTGCGCTATTAAATTTGCCACGTCTTGTATCCAGTTCATGGCTTTTACTGTTCTCAGATCCGAAACACACTCCCAGATAATTAAAGTAATCTGTCTGCCTCAGTGCTCTGTCACCCACTCTCACGTTCAGATTTTCCTGCATCTTTCCCATCACCATAACTTCTGTTTTGTCCGCATTTATCCTCATTCCAACCACATTCAGAAAGTCATTCTAAACTCCAATCATATCCTGTAAAATTTTCTCAGTATCAGCGAACAAGGCCAGGTCGTCTGCGTAGCCAAAAATTTCCCCATTTACTCTTCTTTGTGCAATCTTTCCACAATAGTCCATAAATATTATGAACAATATTGGGGAAAGCACGCTACCGTGCTTCACCCCCGTAGTAATTCTAAACCAATCACTGTTTCCGGTCTGTGTCTTTACTTTACACATGCTGTCAACATATGTGCTTTCTATTGCTGTTAATATTAATTTTTTCGGTATCTGATATTCCCTTCCTCTCAGTATGTTCCACATGATACTTCTCGGGACCCTGTCAAAGGCCTTCTCCAAGTCTACGAAAGCCAGGTATGTGGTATTGTTAAATTCCCAGCTCTTTACACATTTCATTTTCAACGAAAAGATCAGATCAATAGTCGATCTTCCCGGCCTGAATCCATACTGCCACTCATCCAACTTATCTTTCATTAACTCTCTCAATCTCCTTTGCAATATTCTTTCATATACCTTTGCTATATGAGGTATTAGAGCTATGCCTCTGTAATTCTTACAGTCTGTTTTATCCCCTTTTTTATATATGGGGCATATTATTGATTTCTTCCATTCTTTGGGTGTTTTCTCTTCGTCCCAGCATTTGTTCATTATCTCTGTTATCCACAGCACTCCTCCTTACCTACATTTTTCAGTACTTCAGATGGTATTGTATCTTCACCCGGAGCTTTTCCATTCTTCATCCTTCCTATATCATACTTCGCCTCCTCCACCCCGATCGGCCATCTCTCCCCCTCCCCCTCATCTTCATCCTGTTCATCCTCGACATTGTTTGGCACATTTAACAATGTGTCAAAATATTCCCCCCATCTCTTATCAATTTCGTCAGGGTTTGTCAGCAAAATTCCATTCTCACTTTTTATTGAATAGGTTGGTAGTGATGACCCGTTCCTATAATTTTTTGCTATATTATATATCAATTTCCTTGTTCCCATCAGGTCAGCCTCCAAGTCCCTGCCAATCTTCATCCACGTCCTCTCCTTTTCCCTTTTCTTAATTCTCTCAGTCTCCCTCCTTGCCTCTACATAATCTTCCCTGTCATCAGCCCTCCGTGTTTTTATCCATTTTAGAAAACACTTCATTTTCCTTTTCACTGCCTCCTGCACAGGCAATGTCCACCATGTCGTTTTCTTCTTCTTTCTACCATATGTCGTTTTACTTTCACTACTCGCTCTGCCACCTCTCTCAGCGCATCCCGAAAAATCCCCCAAACTATCCTCAATGTCCACCACCTCCCCTGCACCCCTCCTTGCCTCACTCACCTCTCTCCGGAGATGATCTCTGCACGCCTGGTCCTGTAGGTTCTCTACCATAAATCTCTTCCTGCCCCCACGGCTAATACGTTTTGGTTTGTCTATCCTTAGTTTTCCTATCACCTATCCTGTGGTCTGAGTCACACGACACACCTCGGTATGCTTTTTACATCTCTAAATAATCTTTTATTGTTTGTTATCATATCTTCGTATCGTATATACGAGTACGTATATATATAATATATATATATATATATATATATATATATATATATATATATATATATATATATATATATATATATATATATATATATATATATATATATATATATATATATATATATATATATATATATATATATATATATATATATATATATATATATATATATATATATATATATATATATATATATATATATAATATATATATATATATATATATATATATATATATATATATATATATATATATATATATATATATATATATATATATATATATATATATATATATATATAATATATATATATATATATATATATATATATATATATATATATATATATATATATATATGTTCTCTTGTTCTCTTCACTACTCTGCAAGAGTTTTATACATTCATCCAAGGGTTTCTTGAGTTCCTCTTCTTGCATGGCTCGCTTGCAGAGTTTCCTTTACTCTTAAGTTTGAGGCTCTTTCCCTTTTCAACTTTTTTTGCCAAATTTCTCCGATCTTTCATAATTTCTCTGAACTTACCGAACTTCTCTGGGCTTCCTCGCCTTTACAACTAAGTCTCTTCCAGAATGTTTCCCTGAACTTGCCGATTACTGTTACAATCTTCCATACTTTCCTTCTCTTCTTTTTCCTTCTCTATTCTTTCTGCTCTTGCCTTCAACAGTTCTTTCTTTACCTATACACTCAACTTTAGCAGTTCTTTCTGCACTCTCAGACTGGTGTTATTTCGTAGCTTAATTTCTCCTTCTCTCTGACTATCAAAATGGTTTATACTTTGGCCTTCACAGGTATTGTGTACCTTTTGAGTATTTCTTTTAGGAGATAAAGGTTTAGAAGATGATCAAATTACAACGTGAAAAATTGCTTCAATATGTTAGAAATTGTTTAACAAATTCAACTTCTACTGACCATCCCAGTAACTTCAATTATATATATATATATATATATATATATATATATATATATATATATATATATATATATATATATATATATATATATATATATATATATATATATATATATATATATTATATATATATATATATATATATATATATATATATATATATATATATATATATATATATATATATATATATATATATATATAATATATATATATATATATATATATATATATATATATATATATATATATATATATATATATATATATATATATATATATATATATATATATATATAGGTAAAGGTGGAGATTGTTTCTGAGTTTCGATTGTTAAAAAATATCGAAAATCGAAAAGATCGGAGAAGCCTATCGTAAACAAGAGAGTTGCGAGAGGTACTATTACTAGACATACACACAATTATTATTACTTACTTTTCTAGCAGAACCTAATTCGACTTATCATAACCTGAACTACCGAAATTGCCGTAAAAAGAGGGCTAACCAAGAATTTGCCGTAAAAGAGACCTAACGTACACAAGAACGTTTGCACGACATAGTAGCCTAGGCAGAAAGTATCGATTAAAATAAAATATCGACATAAAAAAATATCGATATAAAAAAAATATCGAAACTCAGAAACAATCTCCACCTAAGCCATATATATATATATATATATAATATATATATATATATATATATATTATATATATATTATATAATATATATAACCTCTAGTGGCAAAGGCCGGAGGAATACCAAGTTACCACCCGAGTTATGGAGCAATCCAGAAATCGAGACAATTTAAAATGAAAATCATAGGAAGTTGGGAAAAATAGAGGAAGGGAGTGTGTTCCAGACTTTACCAGTAGAGTACATGTTATTATTATTATTTGTTGGAGCTAAAATTTGCTTAAAACTATTTTTAGACCAAGTGGAACAATATTCCAGCCGGCTTTCCCCAAAATAACCAACTTTGAAAATAACGGGCACCCATATATATAATATATATATATATTATATATATATATATATATATATATTATATAATATATATATTATATATATATATATATAT
>SEYY01022284.1:82500-85334 GCA_009176605.1 Armadillidium nasatum | reverse complement strand
AAAAATTGTTTATACAAATTACTGCCAGTATGTAAGACAGGCTTTGGAACATTTTCAGTATTATTCTGTACATATTAGTCTTCTCTTATGTCCAGACTTTTTAACTGAACGCAACATTATTATGTATTTTTTAAGCTTGATGAACAAAAGAGAAATCAAAGAATTTTTTCATCATTTTCGTGACTCTTTTTCTTTTGTTCGTTGGTTGTTACTTTGGCCATTTCAAAATCAATTTATGGATTTTGCATATATAATCTTTGAAAATTTTGGTGTAAAGGAATATAATAAAATAGTGTCTCAAATTACTTCACTTCTTAGTGACCAATATACATGTCAGTCTTATGATTATCGTCAACTGTTAAGAGATTTTTTTATTAAAACTCCAGCTAACTTGAAGAAACAGATCATTCGCAATGAAACAAGAGTATCATATAAAAGGGTACGTGAACTAATAAAAATGATATTTATGATACCGAATTTTACAGGTGATGATATGGCCAATATTAATTTAATTTTACAAAATGCAAATTTAACTGACAGAAGGAATATTCTGCTGCATCAAGGAGATGAAATTTGTGAAAAATTGGTAATAGATCAGAATAATTTTAGATTGGCAAATTTGTTCTTAAAGAGTTTGAATTTAGATGAAGAAACTTTACATACGTTTAAAAAAAATTTTGTATTTGACAACTTAACACTTATAATGAAGAAGCAAAGAATAAATTTTTTTGAAGAGATCTTTAAATGGGTTGTTGGAAGTGATGAAATTGACGATTTTAAGAGTGAAATTTTTCATCGGTGGACTCGTTCTGATGAAATAGAATATTTTTTCATAGATTTGGAGGAGGAAATTCCATTTTCATTTCTAAATGAGCTTTTAAAATGGTTCCTGAGAACTGATGCAAATATTGAAGAATGGAAACAAAATATTTCATATTCACCTCTCATCTGTTATGGTAATCCCTATTGGATTGACCAACTTTTAAAATTTCGCGATTATTCGTGCGAGAGAGTGACAGATTTTAAGAGAGAACTATTATTGGAAAGGTTTTCTGAAATTGCTAGAGATTCTTTGGATTTAGAAATGATGTCACATTAGTCTTAGAAATAAATATATTTATTTTATGTTCGTGCAAAAAGGAAAAATTTATAGAATTTACCGAACAATTGCGTTCTTTTTATGAAAGATTCCATTAAGAACAAAATATGCTTAACTATGTTTGAACAATAACTTTGTTCATGTTAATGGAGAACAGGTAAATTGTGAGCATCATGGGACTGATGGGTTTGTTTCTCTTGAAGAAATCAATAAAATTTGTTCTACTTTTATAACAAGTCTCGATGACGATCCTGCAATAAAGTTAATTTGAAAAAAAGAAATCAAAGTTTTTAAATTTTAAACAAAATAATTTTACTCATAAATACAATAAATGTAAGATTCAACTCAGTGTGTTTTATTTACCTTAACTTTGAAGGGAAATATTTATTATATATATTTAACTTGTAATCTAAATATTATTATTATTGAAAAGAGAAATATTTGCCAAACTGATCAAACTTCCAACGGAAAATTCATAATATCTAATTTTTTTTTTTTTTTTTTAACGATTGCATTATTTTCTTAGTAACGTTTTTTTTTATTATTAGGAAATAATAAAATTTGAAACGATTTCAGAATAAAATGTAAGATGTAAGAGTTTTTGGAGTTTGAATTCCTGAAGACAGCATCCCTACGGAGAATAGCACGAGAATAAGGAGAGTTGAACCAAGATTTGTTAGGTTTAGTAGAAGGGAAAGAATATGGAATGTACGCCTCCATACCAGAGAGAATCACCTCGGTTATACGCTCTGCACCTTCTGAAGAACCCTTCTCACGAAAACAATAATCATTTCATGTTAAATAAGATAAGTACAGCCGCAAGTCAGTCCGGTTAGGAAAGAAATAACTTACTTATTAATCAGCATAATATTCTTTTCTTTTGTATTCTTCAACAAGAAAAAAACAACTTTTGGGGGAAAATTTCATTAAAAAATAAGAACTATTTAATATATTAAAAACTCAGTCTTTAATTAAAAATGATATATTTTTATATGTACTCTCAGTAAGGCCAATTCAGACCTAATCAAAAAGAGCAGGACAACCAGACATTACTAACCCCGACTTGATAAATAAAGGCCAACGTTGCCAGAAACAGTATTTTCGATTTAGTAGCTAATCTCAAAATTTATACCAGAGTTCAATCCATGGCCTATAGTAAGTAAGCCATGTTTTTTGCTTACTTAAGTTACTTAAATGTTTATATGGCCCTGTAAATGCACAATCCCCCTGCCCAGAATCCTTCTTCAGAAAACCCTGCTTAGATTCTTTTTTTAATTCTTCAGTTTGGGTGAAGAATTTGCAGGGTTTTATTTTTTCATTGATCAAAAGTTTTCTTCTTCGAGGAAAGTACTAAAGAGAGGGAAATTGTTCCCCGTTGTCGGGGGTGAGTGACAATCTAAAATGGGTAAATTCTTTGCTTTAAAATGAAAGCATCTTAATAAGTTTCTCAATTTTATTTACATAAAAAAAATTTATTTCGTATTTATAATTTTTAATGCATTTGAAACCTTTATTTAATTCGATTTCATAAAATCATCATTTGTATGCAAAGAGTATTTGTTTTGCGAGTTATAGACCTGCACTGCAAAAGATGAAAGGTAGACTGAAAAGGTGGAAACTCAACCTGGGATTTTAAATAAAACTTAAGGACTAACACTGAAACCAAATAAATTAGGAAAATGCACTATTTATTAATGAAGTTAAAGGAGCTTCAAAAAAATCTGATATTTGTAAC
>SEYY01022284.1:50000-77500 GCA_009176605.1 Armadillidium nasatum | reverse complement strand
ATATATATATATATATATATATATATATATATATATATATATATATATATATATATATATATATATATATATATATATATATATATATATATATATATATTATTTTTATTTATTTTTTTTTTCAGGTACAACTTGCAAGAATGGTTTCTTCATTGAAAAATCTTTGTAAAGTTCCAGGTTTGGTTGAAATATTAAACCATCCTCACATCAAGAAGGAAATATTTTCTTTACCAATAAATAAAAATAATTACAAGGAACGTGATGATGCCCTTCAGAGAGTATTGTCTGAATTTTTGAAAGACCATAATCTACTTGTGAAGTAGAATATTCCAAGACAATTTGTATTTTTAATTGGATTCGAAATGTGGAAATGGGCAAATTATGTATTAAAATATTTTGATTTGTCATTTAAATTTAGTGAAAGTTTTATTCAAAGCTCTTTATTTAAGTCCAATGGACTTGATTGATGAAGAAAAAGCAGCGAGAGAACTGCTCAAAGTACAAAGTTTTAATATTTTTATGAAATATAATATTGCTTGTCATTATTTTTTGGAAGATATTATCCCAGGTTTGTGGAAAGTGTTACAAAAGAAACGAAATTTTAAAAAGTGGCTTGAAGAGCATGATCCCGAATCTCCCATGGTAATGTGGTCAGATTATCTTAAGAAAATAAAGCTCAACAACATCAGTGCGAAATCGAAGAATTAAAACTCTTTATTTTAAGAAAAGAGTTTTTTTATATGGCTTAAAAGAAAAAAATGTAGCAGCAATTAAGTATAGCTACAGTTCGAAAGAAGGAATCCAGAAACACCAAAACAGATGTAAAAATATTAAGAAAAATTGTTTATGCACCTTACTGCCAGTATGTAGGACAGGCTTTGAAACATTTTTGGTCTTATTCTTTACAAATTCGTTTTCTCTTATGTCCAGACTTTTTAACTGAACGCAACATTATTATGTATTTTTTAAGTTTGATGAACAAAAGAGAAATTAAGGAATTTTTTCAGAATTTTCGTGACTCTTTTTCTTTTGTTTGTTGGTTGTTACTTTGGCCATTTCAAAATCAATTTATGGATTTTGCTCATATAATCTTTGAAAATTTTGGTGCAAAGGAATATAAAAAAATAGCGCTTGAAATTATAATGGTTTCTTCGTGACCAATATACATGTCAGTCTTATGATTATCGTCAACTGTTCAGAGATTTTTGGATTAAGACTCCAGCTAACTTGAAGGAACAGATCATTCGCTCTGAAACAAGACATTCATTTTATACTCTAAGTGACTTAATATTTCAGATATTTATAATACCGAATTTCACAGATTATGATATGGCCAATATTAATTTAATTTTACAAAATGCAAATTTAATTGACAGAGAGAATATTCTGCTGCATCAAGGAGAAAAATCTGTGAAAAATTGGTAATAGATCAGAATAATTTTAGATTGGCAAATTTGTTCTTAAAGAGTTTGAATTTAGATGAAGTAATTTTATATACGTTTAAAAATGAATTTGTATTTGACAACTTCCATCTTATAATGGAGAAAGAAAGCCTAAAATTTTTTGAAGAGTTGTTTAAATGGGTTGTTGGAAGTGATGAAATTGACGATTTTAAGAGTGAAATTTTTCATCGTGTAACTCATTCTAGAATACCAGTTTTTTTCATAGGATTGAAGAAAGAAATTCCATTTTCATTTCTAAATGAGCTTTTAAAATGGTTCCTGAGAACTGATGCAAATATTGAAGAATGGAAACAAAATATTGTATATTCACCTCTCATCAGTTATTATAATCCCTATTGGATCGATCCATTTTTAAAATTTCGTGGTCATTCGTGCGAGAGAATAACAGATATTAAGAGAGAAATATTATTGGAAAGATTGTCTGAAATTGCTAGAATGTCTTTGGAATTTAGATGATGTCATAGGAATTTTAGACTTAAATGTATTTATTTTATGTTCGTCCAAAAAGGAAAAATATATAGAATTTATTGAACAATTGCGTTCTTTTTATGAAGATTCTATTAAAAATAAAAAATGCTTACTATGTTTAAACAATAACTTGGTTCATGTTAATGGAGAAGAACAGTTAAATTGTGAGCATCATGGAACTTATGGGTTTGTTTCTCTTGAAAAAATCAATAAAATTTGTTCTTGTTTTATAGCACTTCTCAATCATCCTGTTGAAAAAGACGGAAAATATTGTTTTTAAAATTTAAATAATTTGATAAAAGAAATCAAATTATTTAAATTTTAAACAAAATAATTTTACTCATAAATACAATAAATGTAAACTTCAACCTCCGTATGTTTTATTTACCTTAACTTTGAAGGGAAATATTTATTATATTTATTTAAAACTTGTAATCTAAATTCAATTTTATTATTATTATTAATGAAAAAGAGAAATATTTGCCAAACATCAAACGGAAAATTCAAAATATCTATAAAAAAATGTTTGTTTGATAGTAGTCAATCTCTCTCTCTCTTTTTTTTTTTTTTTAACGATTGAATTAATTTCTTAGTAAGGTTTTTTTTTTATTAGGAAATAATAAAATTTGAAACGATTTCAGAATAAAATGTAAGATGTAAGAGTTTTTGGAGTTTCAATTCCTCTAGGCAGCATCCCTGTTGAGAATAGCACGAGAATAAGGAGAGTTGAACTAAGGTTTGTTAGGTTTAGTAGAAGGGAAAGGATATGGAATGTACGCCTCCATACCAGAGAGAATCACCTCGGTTATACGCTCTGCACCTTACGAAGAACCCTTCTCACGAAAACAATAATCATTCCATGTTAAATAAGGGAAGTACAGCCGCAAGTCAATCCAGTTAGGAAACAAATAACTTACTTATTAATCATCATATTATTATTTTCTATTGTATTCTTCAACAAGAAACAAAACTTTTTTTTGGGGAAATATTCATTAAAAAATAAAATCTATTTAATATATTAAAAAGACTTAATTAAAAATGATATATTTTTATATTTATTCTCAGGAAGGGCAATTGAGACCTAATCAAAAAGAGCAGACAACCAGAAATTACTAACCCCAACTCGATAAATAAAGGCCAACGTTGCCAGAAACAGTATTGTCAATTTAGTAGCTAATCTCAAAATTTATACCAGAGTTCAATCCATGGCCTATAGTAAGTTAAAACAAAGTAGCCCTATTCATTGATAAAACTTATTTAAATTACTTATATTTTTATATGGCCCTGTGAATACACAATCCCACTGCCCATGATCCTTCTTCAGAAGACCCTGCTTGGATTCTTTTTAATTCTTCAGTTTGGATGAGGAATTTGCAGGGTTTTATTTTTTCATTGATCAAAAGTTTTCTTCGAGAGAAGTAAACAGAGAGAAATTGTTCCCCCTTGTCGGGTGTGTGGGAATTAAAATGGGTAAATTCTTTGCTTTAAAATGAAAACATCTTAACAATAAATTTAACTCAATTTCATTAAAAAAAAAATTTAATTCGTATTTATAATTTTTAATGCATTTGAAACCTTTATTTAATTAGATTTCATAAAATCATCATTTGTATGCAAAGAGTATTTGTTTTGTGAGTTATTGAGCTTCAAAAGATGAAAGGTTGACTGAAAAGGTGGAAAACTCTACCTCGCATTTTAAATAAAACTTAAAGAACAAATACTCAAACCAACCAGTCAAAAAACATATATATATATATATATATATATATATATATATATATATATATATATATATATATATATATATATATATATATATATATATATATATATATATATATATATATATATATATATATATATATATATATATATATATATATAAAATTTACCTCTGGTGGGCAAAGGCCTACCAAATTTCCACCAGAAAAGGAGCAAATCTTGATCCTGTTTAGATTAAAAAGCAGACATGTCCCAAAACACGGCGCTTGAAGGTGTGTAAGTCATAGGAAATTGGGAAAATAGATGAAGGGAGTGTTTTCAAGACTTTACCAGTAGAGTACATGTAGTATTGAGCATAGCGGTTAAATCAGGGGTCAAAAAGTTGGACAGAGAAAGAATGAGACTGTATAGAGAGGCGTGTCGCACGAGCTCTTCCCAAAGGAGGAGGTATGTGACGAGAGAGCTCGGAAGAGCAGTGTCCTTTGTAATAGCGATAGTAAAGAGAAAGTGACCCAGCAATTCAACGGGCAGAAAGAGATTGGAGAGAATTAGTGAGAGTTGATAAAACGAAAAGCCCTAGACTCCATTTTTTCAAGAAGAGCTCTATGAGTGGAACATTCCCAGATGTGTGAGGCGTACTTCATTCAGGGGCGAACAACATCCACGCAAAGAGCAAGCAACTTGAGTGAAGTGAAGAAGTTCTGAAGGCGCCTCAGAACACCCAACCTCTTAGAAGCTTGTTTAGAAAGAGAAATAATGTGATCTTTCCAAGAAAGATCACGAGAAAAAGAAACACCAAGAATATTAAGGATAGATGAAGGTTTGAGATGTGTGTTTTCGGAGAAGATATCATAGTTGTGTAGAAGATTGTGTCTAGTAGAGAGATGGAGGAATTGAGTTTATGAGGAATGAAAAACTACCATGTTTTCTCTACCACAATTTGAAATGCGATATAGATCAGATATTAGTTACTTGAAGACTACCCTCCTTGCGTCTATTAACTGCTGTTGGGAGGGGCGCCATTCAAAATGGAAAGAGAAATGAAGGGTGGAGTCATCGGCATAAGAGTGGATAGGAGATGAAGTAACAGTGGTGAAAAGCAGAAAAAGTGTTGGGGATAGGAAAGATCCCTGACGAACACCACTATTAATAGATTTATAGGATGAACGATGGCCGACAACAACAATTGATACAGAACTACTATAAAGAAAATCAGAGAAGGCCACAGAGAAAAGGATAGATTCCCTTAAAAGGAAAGTTTGGAAATCAAAGCTTTGTTCCAGACTCTTTCGAAAGCTTTCGATATGTCCAGCGAGACAGCAAAAGATTTACCAAAATGCCAAAGAACGGAGGACCAAGAGTCAGAGAAAAATTAAAGAAGATCACCAGCTAGTTATGGCGTTTTTTACGAAAACTATACTGACGATCAAAGATAAGATTAGAAGAATTGAGATGTTTCCAAGTCTTCCTGTTAAGAAAACTTTAGAAAGAACGGAGGTTAAAGAAATAGGACGATAGTTAGAGAGTTGAGATGGGTTCCCATTTTCGGCACAGGCTGAATGAGCGCATTTTTCCAGCAAGAAGGGAAGGTTGAAGTAGAAAAGCGAAAACGTTTATCAAGGCAGGGTGCAAGGTCGGAAGCACAAGTTTTGAGAACCACAAGAGGTATATATATATATATATATATATATATATATATATATATATATATATATATATATATATATATATATATATATATATATATATATATATATATATATATATATAATATATATATATATATATAATATGTGCAATCAAAGTTGTTAGCAACTGGTTTGCAAAAAATTTATTATTTGCTTTTACAATAATAAATTCATAGTTTCAATATGTTAAGGAAAAAATCATTTTTTTTTACCTTTTTTTCGCTCCGAAGTAGCTATAAATTTTCGTACGATTCCTTCCGATACTGATCCAGCAACCTGGTAGTGCATTGCCAAATGGTATGACGCCATTTAAGTGTTGTTAAATCGTGTTAATTATTACTTTTGATTAATTTTATTTTTTAATTTTTTAGTTTTTTTTAAAAAAAAAAAATTTAAAAATTTTTAAAAAAGGTTAATCGACCGAAGTCTACGAACGACAAATAATTTTGTAAGGAAGGAAAAAAATTCAGAACTAATAAAAATAAATTTGTTTTTCGATATGTTGTCAAAAGATCCTGTGAGTGGTGCTAAAAAATTTTTAAATAATAAGTAAAATACTATCATATATATTGAATATACTGTATTAAAAATTTTCAAAGCTTGAGATGTGTAATTAGTATTAATGTTAATTTTAAAAATACTGTAAAGAAATTTTATTATCATTGTAACTACATAAAAATTCATATGGATTATTTCATTAAATAAGTTTTTTATTATTGTTATTAAAATTTACTTCATTTTTAATCATTATTATTATTTTTATTATTAATTTCTTATTATCATTATTATTATTGGTTTATTAAAATTGAATTATGTCACTGATTAAGTCTAAATATTTTTTTTATTGTACCCCCCAATTTTTTTAAAAAGTCAGGTGTTGGGAGTCGGCAAATAATTTTTCTCAACTCAGCATCCTTGTTTTTGATATCCCTTTTCTCTCAATCTTAAAAATCCATTTATCAGAATAATTTGTGAGACCATTAAATATCGACTATATAATATATATATTATATATATATATATATATATATATATATATATATATATATATATATATATAACAATCTACACCTATATATATATATATATTAACAAAGGGCAGAAACATAAACAAGGAACATCTACTTTTAAAAGTAACATCATTAAAACTCCTATTCTTTGTATTACACTGAAAGATTTTTTCAAAAAGCCCGAATTACAAAATTGGCAAGTGCTTCAGATAATTTGACTCAAAATAGACTGATAGGTAGCCTACTTTGGAACATCACTATAAAAAGTATTCCAATATATTTTGAGAAAGTGAAACTCACCCATTATAACCAGGCCTTTTTCCTTATTGCTGCATGTTTGTTTAATCTCACATATTGCTACATCCAAATCTTCACTATGAAATGCTCCACTAGTAAATGCCCCTTTTCCATATCATTTACTAAATAGAAAAATGTTTTCCCAAAATGATTCATTCAACCTCAGAATTGACCTTAAAAATGAATTTATCCACACACTGAATCTAATTTTAATATGAAGTCAAAATGTATCCTAAAAGAGTTTCAAACATTGAAATGAAGGGCGAAAAAATAATCTTTTTTTCCTATTTAAACCAGTGCCATAGACTCTAATATGCTTTGTCTATTTTATATAGCCTGAAACCGTTTAAGGTCTAAAGATTAAAATTTCAAAATTTAAATGATTTTTAATGTAAATATAAAATAAAATTGGCATTTTAGGAAAGTTTTTTTTTTTTTTTTATTTTTTAAGAAAATGGAATATTAGAATATATTTTGAAATGTCATTAAAATCGTTACTTCTTCACAGATTGTAAATTATTTAAAGATATTTCTATTAAAATAAAAGTAAAAATGGATATCAAATCTGAAATTGAAATCAAAACAGAAATTGAAATAAAAACAGAAGAATTGGTCTCAGAAAATAATTTTTTTCAGGCAATTTTATCATGGTAAATATATATATATATATATATATATATATATATATATATATATATATATATATATATATATATATATATATATATATATATATATATATATATATATATATATATATATACAGTATATACTAGAATCCTTGGCATATTATCTATCCCCTTTATAAAATTTTGTATTATTAATTTCTTATTTAAATATACTATATTTTATAAATATTTCCAGTATTAAAATCAATTGAAGCCATACTGTGGGGTTGAGTCATCTCTTCATTCTTTATCTTTTTTAAAGTGTCTAAGTAAAATGAAGTAAGGAAAGAAAGTACATAAGATTGGTTATAGTGATAATGTAGAGTGATGTTAACAATTTAATGACTAGAGAGAGGGAGAGATTATAAGCCAAAAATGAGGATGAGTCAATGGAAAGTATAGGACTCCACCTTTCCGAGAAGTTGTGTGTATGCATACTCCAATGTAAAGGATGAATGAGATCTCAGGTGGGATGTAATTCTGAATGTATTTCAGAGATGCCTAACTCCTTGAAAGTTTATTTTGGGGGAGAAACTGTGAACCTTTCTAGAAATCAAAATATATTGAAGATGTAGGAAGGCTTCCTTTGTGTTTGTGAAGATGTTGTTTGAGAAAATGTTGATGAAAATGAGTTTTTGAGACATTGAAAATAACCATTTTTCATTGACAAATCTGTGATGCGTTCTCCCAAGGTTTTCCCTTAAACATTAGTTATTATCGGTTGTATAGAATAATGTTCTGAATTAATTAATTAATTTTAGGTGAAAACAACAACATATTTATGCATAACTAATACAACTCCATTAATAAAAGTAGAAAGAATTGAGGCGAGAAGAATTTTGAGGAACACCAACACTAATATATATGAAGAATGATTGGTGGTTTAATCTCACAAAGTAAAATACAGCTTAATTAATTTATGCAACCAAATAAAATCCAAGTTAATTAAATGTCATATTTTAAATTTTGTTAGTAAATCCTAATCAGATAAAATAAAAGATCGAACTATAAAGGTTTATATGACAATCTTAAAAACAAATTCTTATATGTAAATATCTCAAATTATCTTTTATAGAAAGAATTTGTTAAATTTGACTTCATTTATTGATTTAAAGGATTAACGGTGGAGAAACATTACATTAAGAGCAGTAGAAAGTTAGAAAAGTTTCAAAATTATGTCCTTATGGCCCCTACCCCTTAGATGAGTGAAACTGGATCCTTTCCCCCCCCTCTCCCTTTCAGATGTAAGAAGAGTACTACTCTATACAAGGGTTGATAATACTTTTATACAGTTAGGGTAACTGCACAAGAAAAAAAATCTTTCAACCTGAACAGAACTGTTAGCTTCATTGATGTAACCTTAGAAACCATTTGTGGTTACAGGTTTCCAGTACAAAATTTTTGTTTTTCTTTAGACAAACTATTTTATTAAGAAAAAAAAAAAAAAGTGAATAAAAAATATTTAAGAAATTTAAAATAAAATAAAATATTTTTTATAAAAAATCATAATTTTTTTTTTTTTTTTTTTTTTTTTTTTTTTTTTTTTTTTTTTTTTTTTGCGTGTCTTGTTGGTCTGATTAACTCTTCAAATGAGGATTTTGTTTCTTGTTTCTTTAGCTTGATTTATTTATTTTTTTTATCGTTTTATATCTCTGTAAGTTACTCAAATTGTTTTCCAGAGCTTTCCTCATATTGAACAATGCATCTTTTTACCTGAAAGTGAAAAGGAAGAATTAGATGAAATGACATCTGTTACTATAAAGTCAGAGGCAGGAGAATCAGAAATAGAATTTGGGATTGGTGAAGAACAGGTCAAAGATGTCATAAAATCAGAGAATCCTGCAACGATCACAAAGAAGTTCAATGCTCCGCATGTAAGCGTTATGTTAAGTCATTTATTATTATTATTATTATTATTATTGTTATTAAGTCATTTTTGTTATTATTTTTTACAACCTTGGAAACAGGTGGTTAATTAAGAGAATATAATGCATTACTTTTCTTTATTATTATTATTATTAATTAACTGCACCCTATTTTATAAATGTTTACAATAGGAAAAGCAGCAAATGATTGTACCTACACTTACACAAAGTATCCTCTCTTTGATCACTTGTATTAATGGGATATATAATTGTATCGAATGATTACTGATAGTACTCTTTTTCTACTATCTAGGCTAATTGCTCCCAACACAATTAAGATTAGCAAACTCAGCAGAAAAATCCTGATTCCCCACACTATCCTTCCCTGGTTTCTAATATTGTCTCAGAAGATGTTTAAAAGGTTACTCTAAGCCTGGTTAGCTATATAAGTTAAAAACAATGACTTAACTCTTTATCCTTAATAAAAATATTTACATATATTCAAAAGGATTTTCACTGATATTTCAAAACTAGCAATGGGGTAGGTGCATCGGCTGTATTTCTAGATCGTACCCTGTCGCATACTCTTTCTCCATATTCGCCAATATTCACAGCAGAGTTGGTGGCGATATTTTTGGCTGTCTCCAAGGTATCGGCCCTCGTTACTGACGAATCGCATATCATTATCTCTTATTCTAAGAGCGCTCTCCTTGCTCTTCAAAATAGGACCTCCAGAACCTTTTTTTTTTTTTTTTTTTTTTTTTTTTTTTTTTTTTTTTTTTTTTTTTTTTTTTGCCCTTCAGAAGGACCTTGTCTGGCTCCATACTTGAAAGCAAATGTTGGAATTTTGCTTAGTTCCATCACATGTTGGTGCCCAGGTAACAAGCTAGCCGACATGGTAGGTACCTTTCTTTTGTGCTTAATTGGGGACACATCGCCGTAACCAGTTACTACGTCATTCTTATTAAACGTTTTACCAACTGTTGTCAAGGATGTTTGAGTGGAAGACGTACGAAAGGAGCCAACTTCGAAGAGCGAAACCTTTAGTTGATAAATAGCCCTTCAGGTGCCCTCTCGTTTAAGTCGTCATCAGGGTCATCTGGCCCTACTAGCATCGGTCACCCTCATCTTACAATCACTACATGTTGAGGTAGGTCCTCTCGACCTGTACTTTTTACCACTCTCATGTTCTTTCAATTCACTATTTCCTTATCGAATGTATGTACAGTCGTGAACAAAAGTTCGTTCCTATTAAGCTGGAAATAAATATTTATATAAAATGGAAATCATTTCATAAAAGCTCTATTTTGAATAAAAAAAATAAAAACATTGAGCGGGGCTTAATTGAACTGTGATTGGCTGAACCTGAAATGATCTCCATTTTATATAAATATTTATTTCCAGCATAATAGGAACGAACTTCTGTTGACGACTGTACCTCCCTAAACGGCTTCCCGAAATAAGTTCTATCCAGATTTCCCAACCATTCCCCTTGATGACCGTCTGTCGCACATTTTTAAATATCAGAATCTCCAACGTTTCGATTGGACCTAATCTTTGCATTTCTATGGAAACTAAATCTGCAAAATAAAATTTTAATATGCTTCAGTTGACAATTCCTTGCATTTAGTTTAGGGTTTGGATTTCCAGCCTGGTATCGTCGCTTCTTAGTGTGCAGTGACAGCACTTGTACATTCACTCAGAAAAAAAATTATTATTATTATTAATATCATTAGATTATATTTTAACTTATTTGTTAAAATAAATATAAAATTTATATAAACAAATTAAAAAGATTATAAAAATGTCAAAAAAAATTAAAGATACAAAATGGGCTTGTTGACATTTAAATATTTAGTTACAAGATATCTTTAGAAGTCACTTAGATGGTGACATTATTTTCTCTCAAAAATTTTGGGGGATATTGGCTCTAAAAGTGACCACACCATTTTTCGTCTTAATTTTTAGAAAAGTAAAAATTTGGTGAAAAGAGGACGAATAGAAAACGACTTTAGTAAAATTAATTGAATGTTGACGAATTTTTTTGACATTCTTATAATCTTTTTAATTTGTTTTTCACAGAGTCTTATCATCAACGCTGCTGAAGGAGAAGAAAACTTCGAAGTGAAGAGTACTTCAAGAAGCAAACCTCAGAGTTCGGTTGGGCCTCAACAAAGCATTAAAAAGTATGATCTGGAAAACCTCAGTTGTAGATATTGTGAAATTAGTTTCAAAAGCAAAGATGAGTTGAAGACTCATTTAAAAACTCACTACAAAAAATTTAAGTGCGCTCATTGCAGTCATGAATGCAATTTCAGATCCAAATTGAAAAGACATATGCTCACTCACAGCAATGTAAAGTTGTATAAATGTTCTGACTGTTCATATGAATGTAATGATAAAGGAAACTTAAACAAACACAAGCTTATACACACAAATGTAAAATTATTTAAATGTTCTGACTGTTCCTATGAATGTAATTTTAAAAGAGACCTAACAAATCACATGCTTATACATGCAAACGTAAAATTATTTAAATGTTCTAACTGTTCCTATGAATGTAGACAGAGAGGAAGCCTAAAAAGACACATGTTTATACACACAAATGTAAAATTATTTAAATGTTCTGACTGTTCATATGAATGTAAACATAAAAGAAGCCTAAAAACGCACATGCTTACACACACAGATGTAAAACTATTTAAATGTTCCGATTGTTCCTATAAATGTAATCGGAAAGGACACTTACTAACACACATGCTTACACACACAAATGTAAAACTATTTAAATGTTCTGACTGCTCTTTTGAAACTAATCATAAAACGCGACTAAAAATCCATATGCTTTCACACACAAATGTAAAACTATTTAAATGTTCTGACTGCTCATATGAATGTAATCATAAAGGAAACTTTAATGCACACAAGCTTAAACACACAAATGTAAAATTATTTAAATGTTCCTACTGTTCCTATAAATGTAATCGTAAAGGACACTTAAGAACACACAAGCTTACACACACAAATGTAAAATTATTTAAATGTTCTCACTGCTCCTATCAATGTAATCAAAAAGGAAGCCTAAAAAACACATGCTTACTCATGCAAATGTAAATGTTCCGACTGTTCCTATAAATGTAATCGTAAAGGATACTTAATAACACACAAATCAGGTTTTGGAGAAATATTATACGAAAATGAAATACATCATAATGAACAGACAGAATGGATAGAAGAAATAAAAAATCAACCAAGGAATAGGGGGGGATATTATAGAAATGAACCACTCGAAGATCGAGAAATCAGAAGTGAGAAACGTTATAAAAAAGACAAACAACTGGAAAGCACCAGGTATCGACAGAGTACAAAATATATGGATAAAAAAGATAACCATTCTTATGGACCCTCTAATAGAATGTTATAACAGAATAATTGAAGGAAATGAAGAGATACCGATGTGGTTCACTACAGGAGAAACAACACTGCTCCCAAAGTCAGACAAAACAGAAGACCCAAGTAAATATAGACCAATCGCATGCCTCCCCACACTATATAAAATATTAAGCAGGCATCATAACTGAAAGAATAAAAAATCATATCATAAATATTGATATCTTAATTATTACTTGGCCTCAAGTCTGGGGAAGTGGGCCCCGCGGGGGCCCCGTGAACCCCCCAAAAATGGTATCAGGAAGTTGCCTGAGTTTGCAAAATCGCTGCGTTCACCTCACTCTCTTTCCTGACCATTTTCTTTGCGGTTCAGTCCTGCTGAACTTGGCTCGAATCTTGGGGTCCGGGGGTGCGTGAACCGACAAAGAAAATGAGGAACAGAAAGGACGAACAAAAAATTCATACAGGACAAAAGAACAACTATTGATTAATAAAATGATTATGGAAAACAGCAGAAAAGCTCAAAAGAATCTATGCATGACATGGATTGACTACAAGAAGGCATATGATAGTGTACCTCACTCATGGATCAAAGAAATCATGAAAACTTATAAAATTAATGGAAAAATTGTCATCTTTATTGAAAAAACAATGTCCACTTGGAAAATACGTATGAAACTACCACATGAAAAAGGTGTCCTAAAACTAGACGAAATTAAAATAAGAAGGGGAATATTTCAAGGTGTCACCATGTCCCCTCTATTATTTAGAAATAAAATTAAAATTGAAAAATATTTGAAATAAATATTTTAATTTTTATATACTTTCAAAATTGTTCCCAACTCTACTTGGTATTACATAGTTTTAAAAACTAATATTAATAAAACTCCATTAGATGTTATATGTTGCTGGTCTCTCTAAACTTATAAACTTAAACCATAATGTGGTTTTTATTACTAAGATGTATTAGTGGGTCGGAATGAATATTAGGGTCTTTTTAGATTTTTGAAACGTGTGTGAAAAAATTAAGAAACTTAAGACATAAACCCAAATGAAAGTCTCCCATATACATTTATGCCATAGGTAAGAAAACTTATAATACAAATACGCATGAAAGGCGATCTCCTGCGCACATTTATTTACCACACAAATGATCACAATCGATCACGCTAGTCTTTACTTTAGAACCAATCTCTGAAATCTTACTCAAATTTCTAAGTTAATAAAGCAAATCAACAATTCAGTTTTCAAGTCTGCTAAATAAATAAACTTCAAGTTCTTGAGATCCTTATTTCTGTTCTGAAAGAAAGTAAAGAAAGAAAAAAAAAGATATTGCATATATAAATTTACTTAACACAAACTACTACTGTTAGTCAAATGAATTTTTCTCGTCTATCCTGCTTGGAATCAATCTCTCTCTCTCTCTCTCTCTTTCTCTCTTTTTTTTTTTTAAATTACTAAATGTCGACCCTTAATGTTGAAACCTCTCTCGTACTTAATTCACTTTTCTCAGACATTTTACGCTCCTTTAAAATAACTTTACATCAGTTTTCTCAAATTGTTTGTACCTGCAAATTTTATACAAAACGAACTACAATAACACGCGATCCACTATTTTAATTACTGAAGTATAAAGCAATCCAATCGTATAAGAATTTATAATTCGGATTCCAGACAAAATATTAGCAGAAAATGTCTTAATAATAATGATCAAAATTTAAAGTAAAATGTATTGTTGGAAATTTCTATGGTGCTGAAACCAGAGATAGTAAATTTAACCTATAATTAATAAAAAATAAATTAATAAAACTCTCCATTAAAAAATATTCCTCAAATTGGAAAATTTAGGGAGTTTAAATAATTTCCAAGAAAATAACTTGGACGTTCGCCTTATTTTGTGTAAGCTCATAAATAAATTTTAAAGTAGTAAATTAGGTAAAATTTTGCCTATTAGGAACATGGCTTCAACCCAAAGCAAGCATCCTCAAACTCTGTTTAAAAACCAATGCCCAGTTAACAGTAAAAGTCGAGTAAAATATAAACTTCAAGCTAAAAAGGAATGCAAACTCAACCCGAGCATAATCAAACGAATCAATTTAAAATGAAAATATCAGGTTGGGTGAGTTGGTCTATTTTTGACGACAACTTTGCAAAGATCTAAAGATTCCTACCTCTAAGGATAAAAGTATATAACTACCATATAGCTACAATTAATTTAAAATATATGAGATAATACTCATTTTATCGAAGACTCTTCAAGCTTTTTGAGTATTTTTAGTTAAACGTTTTAAGCATAATTGTAAAAGCGGCTTACACATTTGACGGTAAAAAGTAAGTACTCAAACTTCGCTACTCCTGTATATATATATAATTAGTCTACTTTTTACTAAATATTTAGGGTGTATTCCATGATCAAGATTCTTTAAGAATGTTGAAGATTCTTAAAGAGAAGTGGCCCATGAAGCGTGTCTCACTTGATATTACTGAAATATTTTTCTGCTTGCGGTAGCGAAAATTGAAGATAGAAATATCTATCTGCAATTTTCGTTGGCGAAATCTTGAATGGTCACGTGATTTATTCAAACATCTGAGGAACTAGGCCGGCTTTATCAATTTAATGGATGTGTTCCATGAAATTAAGAGTGACGTCGCGATTAGTCCAATTGCTGCGAAAATAACTTGAATATTAGTGGGACACTCTGCTTTAATTGGCAATTATCAGCCGATGTATATAAACAAATGAAAATATATCTTAAATCAGTCCTTTAATTAACTTATACTATCACATAATTAATATCAATAAGGTCATACGCAAGAATATAAGATAGCGTATGAGTCAAACGAAAATTGTAAAATACTCTGAGGGCAGACATGATTAAGAACGTTGAAACCAACGAAATTTTGAATTATTGGAAATAATTAATTTGCTTCATTTAAAACAGATTAATGATCCGAAAAAGCCAAAATAATTTGTAAACAAATCTGTGAATAATATTTGCAAAAGGATTTTATTCTAAAAGAGAGCCTTGGCCCAACTCCTTCATGTTTGTTTATATCACGTGAACATTCAAGATTGCGGCAGCGAAAATTGAAGATAGAAATTTCAATTTAAAACTAATTCAATCATTCAATTAATTAATTTAAACAATCACTTAATCAATATCAAAAAGGCAATATATGGGAAAGTAAGATAACGTATGTATCAAACAAACTTTTTAAAAGATTTTGACTGCACCATGATTTAAAGCATTAAAATCAATGAAATTCCAAATAACAAAATAATTAATTCTCTTCATTTATAGCAAATTAAAAACCCGAAAATGCTAAAATAATTATTCTTAATAAATTGCAAACAAATCTATCTGAGTAAGAATATTTAGAAAAGGTATTCATTTATTCTAAAAGAAAACCTTTTCCTAACTACACCGTGCTTGTTAACATCACGTAACCATTTCAGAATACTGCAGGGAAAACTAAATATACAAATTTCTATCTTCAATTTTCGCTGTAGCGAGCAGAAAATTGCTGTGACAATTAAGTCTCACAAAATACAAATAATGGAACACTTTATTTGAAGAATCTTGACCATGGAACAAACCCTTTAGTATGTTCTTTAGATATACAGAAACGCTCTGTTTTTTGAGTCAGTTTATTTGTAAACAATTTCTAGGTTCATATTTTATTCAAATTTAATATTAATCCGGGAAAAGCCTTGATTAATTTTGTATTATTATTATTATTATTATTATTATTATTATTATTATTATTATTATTATTATTATTATTATTATTAATTATTATTATTTTATTAATAAATTATTATTATTTTAATATTATTATTATTATTATTATTATTATTATTATTATTATTATTATTATTATTATTATTATTATTATTATTATTATTATTATTATTATTATTATTATTATTATTATTATTATTATTATTTTAATACTTGTTTGAGGTCATTAAGTTTCGTCAAAATTGAAACTTTTCACTTTGATAATTCTGTAGTACCTCTAAAGGTAAATATACCGTCTCAAAAAGTTGAAGCACAAAACATTTGAACGCACGACAACAACTTAAACGATACATCAACAAAGAGTATTAGCCCTAGTCTAAATTCAAGGAAATATAATTTATGTTGGGCAAGTTTTTATACCCTAATGATAAACGACTAGGGTATTTCAGATCGAGCTTTTAATTGTTTTACCCTAGGTTTCTTTTTTTTTTTTTTTTTAAAGCTAATTGTTTTTGAAGGTTTTAAAGTTACTTCCTGGGCCTTGGTAGGTGTCATTGATAAATCTTAAGGAATTGCATGTAGGCTAGATCTATGTTAGGACTTAAAAAAAACAGAATAAATTGCAATTGCAATTGCCTTGTATCCCAATAAAGTTTACTGTGACTGTCTCGATGGACTTTGTTTCTTATTGCTTTTTTTGTTTTATAATTTTCATTTTGTTTTAGGAATTGCATGTTATAATTGGTTAAAATCTTTCTTAACTGTACTAAGTGCTGTAAACTAAACTAATAATTCTTCTATATTTATTTAAACTTAGATTATAAATATTAGGCCTATTCTATGCAATTGGTTTAGAGATATTTTAACCTCTGTATTACATTCTAATAAGTTATTTAACTATATATACATTTTTTATTAACTTTTTGTTTTTTCAGTTATGAGACAATACTTTTTTGATTTTCTGTGGCGTAAAGTATTACCATAAACTTTATATAAATTCATTAAATAAAATTTAATTAAGACTTAAAGGTAACTTTTATAATAAGTAAAGCAAAACCTTAATTTTTGGTTATAAAAGGTATTTTGTAGGCATATAGAGAATCAGGAAGTCTATAATTTTGAATAATAGTATACTAATATATCTATATCAATTTTAATATCGCATTTGAGAATTACACTTAAATGCATGGCAGATGCGTATTTATCTGTAGGACGCTCTACCCCTTATTTCCTGTTATAAGTAGAGAGGTTGCTTTTTCACTACATACTGCTATGAAATATCAATTATAATTAATAAATCTTTTGAATATATTGTTTTATATATTGAAATCGTATCCAAATTATGAATAGCAGCCTATATTTTCAATATGAAAACCTTTTTATAACGAAATTTGAGGTTTTTGTACTGAATATTTATTGGTAACACTCGGGGGTTCAACTGAGTATTTTTTTTTTTCAATATAGAACCTATAAAGATGAAGTAATCTGAAATCAAGTTAATTGGGTATATTGAAGCGTGGAAAACTGGTCTGTACATTAAAAATAAAAAAATTACATGATTTTACAATATCAATATTTAATCCGACTTCAAAGACATATATATATTATCCTTAGTAAATTTTTTATAGCCTACTATTTAACAAGTTTTTTTTTTTTTTAAATTTAAGCTACTTTGAATTAAATATTTTTAAAAACTTAAAAATTATTAGAATTTTTATTTTTTTTTAATTATGGGGAATAGAATTTATTAATTCTGTATTTATATATTATGTTAATAATAGTATGTTTAGGAGCTGAAATAGCTAGTATTTGCCAGGTTAGGGTTAGGCCTATTTATTGGACCATTAGTATTGGTTTATCCTTTGTCCAGGTTAGGTTAAATTGAACTAAAATTTTATATTTGTCAGACTATATTTTTTTTATAATTGATATATAGATATACATTAATTTTTTTTTTTTTTTGTAGTGCATATTATAAAACAAAAATTTGTTTTCTGCACTTCAATTTTCCCAGTAAAATTGATTTTATAACTTTTTGTCCTTGTAAATTTGATATATTATTTTTTAAAGTTATTTAACTATATAGCTCTGAAATAGCTATAAAATTTAAAATTCATTCTAATGCTAATAATGTGACAACCTGGTAATGTTTTATTGAAAAAAATTAGTCAAAGGATATGTATTTGAAGTCAGATGATATTGTAAGTCTTTTTGTATTAAGATTTTTTTTTTTTTTTTTTAATGTTCAAACTCATTTTTTTCACGTCAGTTTATTCAGTTAATGGGTAATACAGAATATTTTTTATCTCTTGGCAATACTTAGATCAATAATTCTTTGTAGCAGACCATGGAAAAGAAACCAGGGGGGCTTTAAAAAAATTTAAATATCAGCCATGTCATCTTGATATAAGAAAAGACTTTCAACATTTAAGAAAGTACTGGATAGGTATATCATGACTCAACTACTTGATAAGATGGTTGCTAGCATATAGTAAATATAATTATAGTCTAATTAAATGATCAGCAATGAATAATCATATACCTTAGTTATAGTTTTATTATTTGTAGTTGTGATATATATTCGCTTTTACTTTTCGAATGACAGTATTGACAAACCTTAAGGTATGATTGTTTAACTTCGTATGTTTAGTCTGTATATTATGTATGTTGGGCTATATATTTTGCATATTGCATGTATATTTGGATTGACCACTTATCTACTTTAGTTTGACTAGGACAGTCTCGATAGGCTTTTGTGGCTTTTTTACTGCCTATATTATTGATATTCTTATGAGCAATGTTACATAATTATTGGTGGAAGAGGGTTTGAATTCGTATTACAGATTAAAGTATTATATCGGTACAGTAGTATCGGTAGTATCGGGTATATAGGTAGTAGTATATTATATATATATATATATATATATATATATATATATATATATATATATATATATATATATATATATATATATATATATATATATATATATATATATATATATATATATATATATATGAGTGGACTGAAAAGTAACATCTGTTCTGCTGTAAAATCTCAAAAATTGCTGATAAGGTAATGAAACAAAGACTGAAAGAAGGTTAAAAGTTTATTTAATAAACCTGTAATATTATTTTTCTATCTAATCTCTTCGAACATCAATACATTATTTCTGTAAGCATAGAACACGCTTCTCAAAACCAGTTGAAAAGAAGTCTTGATCTGTTTTCCAAAACTAATCTGCCATCATTTGAACCAAATCTCACTCCCTGGAGACACCTTCAACCTTGGAAATAAGTGAAAATCACTGGGGCATAGATCAGGACTGTAGGGTAGGTGATCAATGACCTCAAAGTTCAAATATTGAAGCTTTTGAAGCGTCTGGGAACTGCAATGTGGCCGAGTATTGTCATGATCCACAAGGAAAACCTGAATGGTTTGGTCTTAATTCAATGGATATGGCTCTTCATTTTCTGGAATTTTGCAAAAATTGGAGAATACAGTCATGCTCTTCAGCAGATATTCCAAATAGATAGGTCCTCCACATCCCAGAATGCTGTCAGCATGATTTTAAAAACCAAGGTACACTAAGTGAGCTTGGGGGTCTGAATTCCATAGAGGCTCATTTACCTTCTAGATCATAGTGGTGGACCTATGTTTCGTCTCCTGTTACAATGTTTTGAAGAAATTGTATACACCTTTGGCATTTCTAAAATTTAATCACTGCGTGTTGCTTCTGCCAAGTATCACTATTACCTTCCATTTTTCTTTCACTGTAAAGGAATGAAACCAAATAACTATACCATTCGCGTGTTGTATCTATTCTACAAGCTTCAATCTATTGAACACAGGTCTGAATGTGTTAATACATGTTTCCATTGCTCAGCAATGCATTAACAGGCTTTATTTTTCATCATGCCCTCATATATATATATAAAATATATATAAAAATATAAATTTATATATATATATATATTTATATATATATATATATATATTTTATATATAAGATATATATATATATATATATATAATATATATAAATTTTTTTAATACACACAGTAGGATGGGGGAAAACTAACCACCCACAAAAATAAATTTTTAATAATCAATTTTTTGGGGGGAAAAGAAATTTTCATATTCTCAATTTTGTTATTTTTTTGGTAAAATATTCTTTATATTTCATATGTTTATTTAATAAAAAAAATCAAATTTTTATAGTATATTTATAGAAATTTTTAATAATAATTTTCAAAAAAAAAAAAAAAAAAAAAAAAAAAAAAAAATATATATATATATATATATATATATAATATATATATATATATATATATATATATATATATATATATATATATATATATATATATATATATATATATATATATATATATATATATATATATATAAGCAGGAAACGGATGACTCCTGTCCTGCCAATTGAAAAGGAAAGAGCCTACTCAAAGAGAGAGAGGAACAAAGTATAGATAATTGCCATCGTGTAATATAAACAACTGAGCACCAACTTGCTTCCCTGTACTCAGGTAACAAAGGTAAGATTGCTGGATATTAGAGTTTCAAAAAGAGGAGACTATCTATTAAATTGAATGCCAGTTTGTGAAATGTATAAAAATTCTCGCAACTATGTATATATATTTTCATGTAATGTCTGTAGATGGCACTGCATAAACTCTTTCTGAATATAGATTGCATTGTGGCTTCCATCTGAGTAGATATGTACTTTTGTATCTTTTTTTTAACAATGTGATTGTTTCATTATCTTATAGATGGGAAAATGAATGATGTGAAAGAATAAAGTGTGTGCATTAAAATGGTTACTAGTTTGGAAGAAGTTCTTTAGAAACTTATTAAAGGTTTTAGCAAAACTGCTTTTGGCCAGCTGCTAATTACAAATGGTTTAAAAATGTTCAAAAGTGATAGAATGTCAGTTGAAAATTATAAAACAAAAAATAGAAAATATTAGTTAAAACATTAAATGAATATTAAATTGAAGTATTTAAAAATGTACATAAAAATATATATCGTAAAGCACATGAGTATATATATATATATATATATATATATATATATATATATATATATATATATATATATATATATATATATATATATATATATATATATATATATATATATATATATATATATATATATATATATAATCACTACTACATGGATTTTTACCTATTGCAGGTGGTTCTGGAACATAAACCCCTTCAATAGTATATATATATATATATATATATATATATATATATATATATATATATATATATATATATATATATATATATATATATATATATATATATATATATATGCATTAGGTTATTCACAAAACAAATATCCTACTAATAGTTTGGACTAAAATTTACTTATATTTTTTCCAAAGTAGGTGTATAAAATAGTGAATCTGAATTTCAGCTCCAGAAGCCTATAAAAATTGTAGCATATAATAACTACATTAACAAATTTTAACAAAATAATAATCATTTTCTAATCTCACTTTTTTTATATTATTATTATTATTATTATTATTATTATTATTATTTTTTTTTTTTTTTTTTTTTAAAGTTCTATTCAATTCAGGTATGAAACAATGATTTTGCATTAGAAACTATTATTTTCTTCTCGATTACTATGTCGTTTCAAAACTGCATTTGTTTCACTTATTTTTATTGATTGAAAGGAATACCTTTCGTTATCTTATGTTTATGGATTTTTTTTTATTTATTTTTTTTTTTTTTCCCCTCAAATTTTTGTTTAATCAGTAATGGAGAAATATATTTTGAAATAAATTTTATTTATATAAATATATAGGGTATATATATATATATATATATATATATATATATATATATATATATATATATATATATATATATATATATATATATATATATATATATATATATATATATATATATATAATACAACAAAACGGCCATAAATCACGTACCATCAACTTAAGGAACGGAGTTCCGCAAGGAGCCATACTCTCCCCCACTCTATTCAACCTATACACAGCAGACCTCCCTCAACCCCAAACAACTTTCACCCGCATAATATCATACGCAGACGACATAACTATTGCCACCACTCACAAAAACCTCACCACCGCAACATCTCTCACACAAGACTACATAACACAACTCCAATCTTGGCTAGCAGAAAACAGGATGACGGCATCCCCAAACAAATCCTCCATAACCCTTATAACAACAGACAAACACATATCCAACACCCACCCACAAGTCCTACTAAACAACACCCCCATACCCCTCAACAAAACCCCAAAAATTCTCGGCCTAACATTTGACACTCACCTCACCTTCTCCAAGCACATTCAAAATACCACCTCAGCCGCAAACAGAAAACTCAACATCCTCAAAACAGTGGCCAATACAGACATAAACAACAACATACAAACCTCAATTGCAATCTACAAACAATTTATACGCCCCACCATTAACTACGCCTCCCCTGTCTGGCACCCTCTGCTCTCCGACAAAAACTTAAAGACACTCCAAATAACGCAAAATAAAGCCCTTCGCACCATCACCGGCTGCACACGCACAACCCCTCAACAACACCTACATAACGAAACCAAGATACTACCTATAAGGAATCACCTCGAAATGATAGGCACCCAATTTTATGCAAAAACACGTCTACCCACACACCCATGTCACAATACTCTCCTCCAACCTACCCCACAAAGACTAACACACCCTCCATCGTCCACCGGCGCCTTTTACAAACAGATCCTAAATCACATCCCCCCTCCTCCCCCCAATACCACAACAACCAAACATATACACACTCAACTAACACATTCATACTTGATCAACAGACCTCCAAACAACACACTAAACGAACCCCCCCCGAAATAAACCCCGACTTCAACAACCTCCCAAGACACTTACAAACCTCACTTGCAAGATTGAGATGCGGGCACCACCCAAACCTACAACATTACAAACACGAATTCAAAATAAACCAGGCAGCATCTCCCACCTGTACTAGATGCGGAATGGCCCCGGAGACCGTGAAACACTTTCTATTACGCTGTCCTTCCAACTCTCGCCCCAAAATCTTCTGGGGCATCACTTCTTTGAAGGATCTCTGGACGAGACCGACTGCGGCAGGAAGCTTCATTAGCGAAGTGTGGCCGCCTCAACATGGGGTGGTCAGGGGGTGAGAAGGTAAAAAAGGTATATATATATATATATATATATATATATATATATATATATATATATATATATATATATATATATATATATATATATATATATATATATATATATATATATATATATATATATATTATTATTTATTTCAGTTAAAATAATGGAGAACAGTCAAACATTTGGAATGACTTCGGCTATCAACACGGCCCCCCCAAAAGAATCGGATATTACGCTTACTAAGAAGCTGGAAGAATATCTTAGAGAATGTGGGATGTTTGAAACAGATGCTGAGCTACATCATAGATATATATATATATATATATATATATATATATATATATATATATATATATATATATATATATATATATATATATATATATATATATATATATATATATATATATATATATATATATATATATATATCAAAGTAGTAGTCATAAATTTATAAAATTTGTCACAACAAACCTTGGTGTGTGTGGGAATTATGCTGACATCGCAAAAAGTGTTGGAAATGGTTGCTATTACCATCAAGGCATGCCTGCACACGTTTTTCCATGTTACAGTAGGTTGCTGCTAACATATTGGAAGTCACAGAATCAGTTGCCTACTGAATCTCCTTCAATTGAGTGAGAGTTCGTATCTTGTTGGTATTCACTTTCCCTTTCAGCTGCTTCATAGAAAGAAATGTGGCTGGGTAAGGTTAGGTGTTCTTGATGGAAGAATACCCTAGGAGTTGGGAATACATAAAGGGAGTGTGTTCCAGACTTTACCAGTATAGTATATATAAGATTGAGCATAGCTATTAGGTCTGGGGTCAGAGAGAGTTGGACAGAGAATGGCCATGAGACTGTGTAGAAAAGTATGTTGCATGAGCCCTTCTCATTGGAGGAGGAATGCAATCGGAGAATTCAGATGAGCAGTGTCCATTGTAATAGCGATAGTTTAGAGATTAGTGAGAGTGGATAAGACGAAGAGCCCTAGACTCCACCTTTTCAAGGAGAGCTGTATGAGTGGAACTACCTCAGATGTATGAGGCATACTCCATACGGGGGCAAGCAACACCCAACCTCTTAGAAGCTTGTTTAAAAAGATCATGAAAAAAAGAAGCACAGAAAATATTAAGATCAGATGAAGGTTTGAGTTGTTTGAAGATGATGTAGTTGCGTGGAAGGTTGTGTTGAGTAGAGAGAAGAGATATATAATATTGAAGAGGCTAAGAAATGCTGGCTTAAATGTAACATTTAATAAAAAATTATAATATAAACTCTGTCCTTTTGATAACTAAATTTTATTTCATATTTTTACTGTTTATAAGGGATGAAACTTTTTATAAAAAGGAATTTGGTTTCTTATCACTCATTTCCTTGCCACTAATTTCAGAGACTATAAATTTAAATTTGAAAAAGATAAAATCTCTTTAAAAAAAGTTGCGATTTAAATGAAGACTTGTTTTAAACCCCTAGGATCTTTAAGTGTATTAAATTGAGATACTCTCTCTCTCTCTCTCTCTCTCTTTCTTCTGTATAGTTCTTCAGATTCAATTGTAAGAGAAACAGTAAAAGAATTGTCTGTATAATATGCTGACATTGTTTTATTTTAAAAATGTAACTCACCATCGGGACTACGAAGCTGGATAAAAAAAATGGCTCCAGAGTTGGAACTGGAACAATATAATTTTAAAATGACGGAGATTGAACCATGCAATTTTAAAATAATGGTGCCAGGTATTTTAAAATGATGTAGCTGGCAAAATATTTAGTAGCCAAACCCATAAGTAACTATGCTTTCTTGTCTAGATATTTTTAAATCAAAGTCAAATCAACTCTCCTTTTTTTATATAACGTTCTAAGCTTGTTCCAGTATGTCCCGTATGTCACATGGTCCTAAGTTTGTTCCAGTCTATCCCTTGTGTCACATGGTTCTAAGCTTGTTCCTCTCTGACTCTTGTTTCTCATGGATCTAAGCTTGTTCTAGTCCTTATTTCATATGTTTCTAAGCTTGTTTCTCATGGATCTAAGCTTGTTTCAGTTTGTTTGTAAAATGATAGCTCCTGTCTTCAATTTACTCTTGCATTTAAATAACATAGTTAAATTATAAATTGAAAACTTACCAAATATGCAAGATTTATTGTAATTGTAGGTGATACACTGGTACCAAAATGTTTAAACATGGTACAAATTATTGAATAGATTAAACCTTATTTCTTTTGATATCTTTTTTAAAATCTTTTATCTCACGTTTATTTATATAATTTTTCAATTTTTAATATTTCAGGTTTGAAGTTTTAGGAAAACTCAATAACTTAGTAAAGGAATGGATAAAAGATATCAGTCTGAATGTCAAACACATGCCACCTCAGGTAAATATTATTATTATTATTATTATTTTTCATAATATATTAACACCTTTATGTGTTTGTCACTTATCCAACTTGTAAGACTCTTAAAATGGTTAAGTACAGTGGGAAAAGGGTATATTTTTGGTATGTAATATTATGATAACACTTTATTATTCTTACCACAACTACTACTACTTATAATAATAGTAGTAGTAATAGTGGTTCATATCAGATATTAGCAACATAAAGGTTTGGTAAAATACTGACTTACATGCCTGAAGGCGCCAGTTTGATTTCACACTCGGATCCTAGATGAAAACTACGTATTGAAGTTTCTCTCTTTGAATAAGATGGGAATTTATAAATAAATAAATAAATAAAAAAGCTAAAAGGAAAAGAAGAGAAATTTTAAGTAAGATTATTGGATTTAGAGTAGAGTTAAAGTGTAGGGAAAAAATTTTATGGACGTAAAAGGACTTGCGTTCTTAGTGTAGGTAGTTTAGAAAGCGAAATATGGAAGCGTATTAAATTTATTGTAGTTGGAGGATGAGTTACGTAGAACAAAAGGAGAAAAGGTTAGGAGGCCTCTTTCTATAAGAAAGAACTCTAGTTGCTCTGAGAAATTTCATAGCTTGGAAAATATCTGATTCTTGGTCTTGACTTTTTTTTTTTTTTTTTTTTCCTTAAAATTTTGTCGACATTGATTAAATTTGGTTGATGAGAAGGATTATTTCTTTTATTGCTTATTATATAATTGATTTTTAAAATTTTAGAGGAATTTTTTTTTTTTTAGTGAAACTAAACTAAAGAGTAAACTTAAGTTCATGAAAATAAATATATATTAAAAAAATGTGTTTGTTTGAAAAAGTGGTCTTTAAAAAGAATAAGAAGACGTCCTGCATGATAAGCGCTAGGCCTTAGTGTTTATTAATGATTGATTAACAACAGGTAATGGAAAAGTGAAGTAAATGGATGGAAGAATGGGTATAATGAGGTAGAATTTTCTTTTCTTGAAGGATAAAGGTTTACATGAAACCATATGATTGATTTTGTGTGTATTTTTTTTTATATATATAATCGTAAAGTGGGTCCAGGTTTTATAAATACAAAAACTAATTTGACAAGACTTGAATTCACTTTCATCTTGGAAGTATTTGGACATTAATTTTTTATTTTTTTTTCCCCCAAATTTGATATTCTGGTATTTATATCTGGGCAATAAAAATTTTAATGTTTCTTAATGTTATCTATTTTTATTTTTATTTTTTTCATTTATTTATTTATTTATTTTTTTTGCCCACAGGTTGCAGAAACAGTAGGAGGGAAAATATGTACATTTGGTTCCTTCCGGTTAGGAGTAGCCGGTAAAGGAGCTGATATAGATGCCCTTTGTGTAGCCCCCAGACACATCGATCGATCCGATTACTTTACGAGTTTTTATGAGCTCCTGAAGAGGCAACCAGAAGTTTCGGATATGAGAGTAAATATTATTATTATTACTACTACTGCTACTACTATTATTATTATTATTTTTACCTGATTGAATTATTGAAAGTTGGATAATTTTTTTTTTTTAAATATTATAAAGGAGATATTTAATAAGTTGTTCCCCCCCATCCCCCTTTAT
>SEYY01022284.1:5000-37500 GCA_009176605.1 Armadillidium nasatum | reverse complement strand
CTTATCCAAGTAAGGCTGCAGGTCCTAATGGTGTTGGGTAGAATTATAAGGAGGGTAATAGCAATATTTCAAAGGCACTATATTAAATTTTCTAGCTTATTACGTTGGTGAAATACCAAATGACTGAAAAATGGCATCATATGCCCATTTGGTTATTCTAGAGTTCATGGGAGCATTTTTTTTTTCTCTTAATATAACGAAAATAAGAAGACAAAATTGGTCTGAAATCAATTTTTTTGGTTAAATGAGATGCATAAAATGATTTTGTACACTTAAAAACACAAAAATTAAAATAATTAACAGTAATAATTACTACAATTTATCAACGCATATTACGACTTTAATAATATATCATTTGCCTTTGCATTACCAGGTTGCTGCATCAGCACTGGAGGAATCATAAAAAAATTCATAGTTGGAGCTAAAAAAAAAAAAAGGTTAAAAATATATATATTTATTTTATATATTTAAAGTATGAAGATGAAATAAAGTAAATTAGGTATATTGTTTAAAACAATTTTTTTTATATCATTAATGCATTCTGAAAGACCCAGTATTATCTAGGTTAGGCCTACTTGTAGACTGCTAGGTGTACTTTTACCCTGGTTAGAACAAACAAATAAGTTTGACTTATTTATCCTGGACTTAAAGGGTAAAAATAAGCCTAATGGCCACAAATTAGCCTAACCTAGCAAACGCTTTGTCTATGCTATTAACACTTTCACTGCAGCACCTTTCTTGCCACGTTGGATGAGAAATTCTCTAGATTATATATTTATATTTTCAAATTTTTATTAGAGTTATGTATTGTAATTCAGTTTTTTATTAATAATTTATATTTTGGGATAGTTTTTATATTTTTTCTTTATTTTAGAAAATAAAATTGGAGAGAGAGTTTCAGATTAGATTTATATGCATACAAAATATATATATATATATATATATATATATATATATATATATATATATATATATATATATATATATATATATATATATATATATATATATATTGTAAAACAAAAAAAAAAATTTTTTTTTGACGAATGTCTTCAGAATGTATCTTTTGATATAACAGAAATTAACAAAAAATCTCCTTCAAATTGATGGGAATTAACAAAAAACAAATATAAACTGTCAATGAGGACCTCGGTGCTTCACCTGTGTTGTGACTTTTTGATCACTGAGTTGTTCAGTGCATGCAGCGATAATGTTAAGGTTACATAATTAAAATATGTAAATAAATAAAAAAAATTTCATCACTTCAATATAGCTAATTCAATTTTTCTAAAAAAAAAAAAAAATTTATAGTTTAGTAAATTCAAATTTTTTTTTTTAAACTTTTTTTATTAGCTCTGAAATAGCTATAACGTTTTTTATAATTCCGTCCAATACTGATACAGTAACCTTTTAGTGCAAAGCTAAGGGATAATATTCTATTAAATTCGTACAATAGTGTAAATGATCATAATTATTTCTCTTAATTAATTTTTTTTTTTTTTGTACAAAATCTTTTTTTTTGCTGAAACTGAAAAAAATTGATTTCAGACCATTTTGTCCTTGTATTTTCGATATATTAAGAAAAAGAAATGCTCTTGTTAACTCTAAAATTACCACTTATTTATAAGGAAATGTAGAGTAATTGTGTAGTTCAACTAGTTACTCACCATGGTTGGAATTTTGCTAGGGATGGAGCTGGGGTTGCCTAAAATTCGTAAAGAGGTCAAAAGCACTAAAATTTTAGGTTAAGAAAATTTAGATATTTTAATTGAGATTAATTTAATTATAAGGAAGGAGTAGAAAAGCCAAAATTCACATAAATTAAATGATTTTAAGCATTTTTTTTACTCTATATACTTTTACTGGAATCTACTATTTTATTCTAGGTCAATGTAAAAAGATAAGATATGAATATATTACGGATAAAGGGACGAGACTAAATCTACCTTTTGTTTATTTTAAAATATCTTATACAATTTATTTTATATACAGGGTATCATGTTTTATCCCCAAATGGTTCCTATCATTCCTTCCCCCACTTTTCTATATTTTAAGATTTGTTTAATAATTGTAATATATATTTTTTATGTCATTTGTTTTGTTTTTTGTGTTCTTTAAATAAAATTGGATAAATATGACCTAACTTGTTATTATTTATTTAAAGCCAAAAAAGAAAAACAAAAGCAAGAGCATGATTTTTTTTTTTTTTTTTTTTTTTGAAATACAATTTATATAGTATAAATATTAATAATATAGTATAAATATTTTTAATATCTATGATCGAGCAGGATTTTAAATTCTGGAACTTTTTAAATTTTGAAATTGCAAAAGTTTTACACCACTTTTGCGTAATTAATATTTCATCTTTAATTGCATTTTGAGTTAATATTTAATATTATTAATAATTAATATTTTCTCTTTAATTGCACTTTGAATTTATTTTAAAAGTAAAACTACCATGGCTCAAACGGTAGAGTGATTGACTCACGTGCTTGAGGGCTCCTGTTCGATTCCACTTGGGGATCCTAGGTATATACTACCTAGAAAAGTTCCTCTCCTAGAATAGGGCAATGCCTGTGAGATGTGAACTTAAAAAAAAAAATTAAAAAGTAGCCAGTTCAGTTTTTATTTGTATTGCTTCAACTCATTAAACATATAATTCATTTAAAAGTATTAAATTACTTTGTTTTACAATTTTTTTTTTGTTTGCAGAAATTTTTACACTTGAAAATGAAATTTATATTATAATGGAAGGGACAAAAGAGTTTGGTGGAGTGAGCCTGATTCCACCTCTACAGAAAGGGAAAAGCTTCTTATGTTATCGAGATGTTAATAAAGCAATTGAAAAACATAGAGAACTTTATGGTTTAAGATTGGCATTAAAACGAGCTGTTAAACTTGAAAATTATTGTCTCACATTTGATCAGATGAAAGACCTTAATCTGCGGTTAAAGTATGGAGAATTAGATTATCATTGTTTCGCAGCGACAGGTAGACCAGGTCGTCCTGGCAATGAGTAAGTATAAATTAGATATGTACAGATTGTTTTCCAAAATGTATTATGTAATTGTATTAAAATATCAGATATATATATATATATATATATATATATATATATATATATATATATATATATATATATATATATATATATATATATATATATATATTATATATATATATAATATATATATGGCCTCAACAAAAAACCATCCCACAGGACTATACTCATTGCCATTGACATCAACAAAGCATTTTATACAGTCCCTAGACATAACCTCATACAAAAAATCCTACACTTGCCTATACCCAACTATTATAAAAAATGGATTTCCAACTTCCTCTTCAATCGTACAGCTCAAGTCTCCAACAAAAACCATCTTTCAAAAACAGTAAAACTATGAAAAGGTGTCCCACAGGGAGCCATCCTATCCGCTCTACTCTACTGACTCTTATTACTACCAATAGACAAGACACCAATCTAAATAAAACCCTCATTCCTCTAAATAAATTTCCAAATATCCTAGGCCTCACATATGACACACACTTCAACTTCTCAAAACACATCCAAAACATAACCAACACTGCAAACAGGAAATTAAACATCATACAAACACTGTCTCAAAACAACTTCAGTAACAAACTAACCACCCTCATCATAGCATACAAGCAGTTCAGTAGACCAACACTTAATTATGTATCTCCAGCCTGATACCCTGCCACTTTACCCTCAAACCCAGAGAAATTACAAAAAAAATACAGCTCTTTGAATCATCACAGGTTACACTAGAACCACTCCAATTCAGCATTTACACGAAGAAACAAAAATACTCCTGATCCGTGTTCACCTAGACATGATAGGAACCCAATTCTACACAAACACCCTAGACATATCACACCCTTGTCACTATACTCTACAAAACCACACTAGACACCATCTAAAATTACCCCAATCATTCCCTGCCCAATACTACAGTAACATATTCAGAACCATTTCACCTACTGTGAACAACACACCACTAAACAAACGCATACACACCATCATAGCACTAAATTATCTCAACACCCACCAACCAAATCATCATCTCAATGAACAACCCCCCAACATAGCAAATACACAAAACACATTACAACGCCAAACCCAAACTACCCTATCCAGATTAAGGTCAGGCCACCACCCTAACCTACAAGCATACAAACATAGATTCAGTATGCAAAACACATTATCCCCAATATGTCAAAGATGTATGCAAGAACCAGAAACAACAGAACACCTCCTTCTGAGATGCCCCTACCTTACGCAACACAGAACCCTCCTTCACATCTCTCTGAGTGACCTTTGGGAATGGCCAGTGGCTGTTGCGGATTTCCTAAAAGCAGTGTGGACCTTCCAGTGAAAAAGGTCCAAGGGGTAAAAAAGTATATATATATATATATATATATATATATATATATATATATATATATATATATATATATATATATATATATATATATATATATATATATATATATATATATATATATATATATATATATATATTAAACTCAGTGAAAGATGTCCTCAGCTAATACGCTTAAAATTAAGTCCTGATGCCCAGTCACTCGTAGTTTATGAATCCCATAACCATAATATTCTGCCAGCAAGTGAAGGTTCTCAAAAGGTAATTAATGAATGCAGTTTTTTAACTTCATATTTTACTTTTAATTTTTTTTAAAGATATTGCAACCTCATTCTTAAGAAGTCCAATTGGTAGCAGTTAAAATGTTACTAAATTGTTACTAAATGTTACTAAATGTTACTAAATGTTACTAAAATGTTACTAAAATGTTACTAAAATGTTACTAACTTGAAAAAAATAAAACAATAAATTTTGCATTATATAATTATTGCTCTATTTGGAGGAGTGGTTCTACCTATAGTTGTGGTGTTAGAGTTAACATATATAACTAGGTTTTTATCACTGGTTGAAAATAGTCATTTTCGAAATAAAACATTCAACAAAATTTGATGTATAGTTAAAATGTCTCACAATCCTTTCTCAAATTACTTTACTGATTCTAACTCTATCTTTGGTTTGTTCCTTTTTGTTTTTGTTTTTTTTTGTTACGGACCAATGCCTTACAGATAGTACCATGTTTATTTTATAAATTTTTAATATTTTTTGTTTAATTAATTTTTAATCATCTATTTGAGTACTTGAATGGTAAAATAAGTGTAATTTAATGACCCCGTAGTTACATTAAACTTTAAAAAATTTTGTTGTCATTTAATTCTCTCTGTGTCGTAACTCTTGAGGCCTATCAGCTAGTGATTATTTGTATAATCGCCAAATAAACAATGTTTTACCCCAAGTTTTAATTTTGTCATATTTTTGAACTCTTATACGAGCTTATTTATTTTTTATTTTATTTTTTATTTTATTTTTGTAGTAGTTAGTAACATTAGTAAAATGTACTAAAATAAAAAAAAGACCAAACTTTTTTTTAAAGAAAAGTATTAATGATTTGTGTGGCCAACGATATCAATTGTTATCAAATATAATGTGTTGCAAATGTATTATTTTTTTTATTATTATTATTCTTATACTCTTGATATATTGTTATACTGTAACATAAAATGTTGATATATATATATATATATATATATATATATATATATATATATATATATATATATATATATATATATATATATATATATATATATATATATATATATATATATATATATATATATATATATATATATATATATAATAATAATAATTTTTTTTTTTTCAGAGCCAACAACCAGCTTTAAAACAGACAAAATTGGACTTCTTCCCTCTTCCATCAGATCGACCTTGTTTTCGAGGCGACATAACCCTTACCCCTATCAACCCAGTTCAAAAGAATCCTATCCTCATCCTTCCCAAACCTCTACCTGGAGTCACAACTGTACCGAGTATCGTGGGCATTGATAGCAAGACTCAGGCTCAACCCTCATCTGCCACACCGTTTTCATTTGCCAAAAATTTTTTTATAAATAATAATTCTTTTGGGGCGCTGACCCCAGTTACAGAAATAAATTCTATTACCATCACACCAACAAACAACCCTAATCCTACCCCACCAGTTCAGATATACCCTCCACCAGGAAGTGATAAAGGGGGTAATGGGCAGCCTTCTGAAGGAGATTCGAAAACTGAAAAGATTACCATAAAAATTAAGAAGTCACAAGTAGTCCCCAATGAGATGGTTATTGTGGGCAGCTTGAGAGACACTGTTGAACAGTTACATTCTAAAGGGTTATATATATATATATATATATATATATATATATATATATATATATATATATATATATATATATATATATATATATATATATATATATATATATATATATATATATATATATATATATATATATATATATATATATATATATATAAGGCATTTGACCGGGTATGGCATGCGTCACTGCTTTCCAAGCTCCCCTCCTTTGGGTTTCCTCCTTCTCTTTGCTTACTTATGTCTAGCTTTCTTTCTAATCATTTCATTTCGGCTGTTGTTGATGGAGCGACTTCTTCCTTTCTTGTCAATAGTGGTGTTCCTTAGGGTTCGGTCTTATCTCCTATTCTATTCCTACTTTTCATTAATGATCTTCTCAGTTGTTCATCTAACTTTATCCATTCATATGCCAATGACTCAACCCTCCATTCTTCTACTCATTTCAAATCTGCTCCTTCCTTTGTATCTAGAGTTGCCTCTCGTCTTCATCTTTCCAATTCCATTATTTCAGATCTGGATAGAATATCCCAGTGGGTTCGTCTCAACCTTGTGAAATTCAACTCTTTAAAAACTCAACTTCTAGAAAGCTCCCTCTCAAAGACACTTCCTAACTTTTCTATTTCTTTCGATGGTTCCCCCATCTCTCCTGTCGACAATATAAACATCCTTGGCCTACACGTAAACAAAAAAAAATGTCTTGGACATCTCGTATCACAACTGTTGCTAGGGCGGCTTCAAAGAAGTTGGGAGTTGTGTTTATACTGGGATAACTGTTTTCTTCCTCGCAGGTACTTCAATTATACAAGGGTCTCATCCGCCCTTATATGGAGTTACTGCTCTCATATCTGGGGTGGCTCAGGTTTCACCCGTCTTTTGGATAAGGTTGAGTCAAAGGCTAATAGACTTATAAACTGTTCCGCTCTTTCTAATTCATTGACTTTGCGACGCGACGTTGGTGCCTTGTCTTTTTTCTATAGGTACTACAGCGGCAAATGCTCGAGGGAACTATCCACCCGTATACCTCTCATACCTTTACGCCGTCCTTTTAGCACAACCAGTGCATTGTCTGCGCATCAATTTTGCCTGGACATAGGCAACTCCAGGCTTGTCCGCTGTGGTGCCTGCTCCTTTCCTGCCAAATCTGTTCTGTGGAACTCTCCCATCTTCTCTGTTTCCTGCCTAATTTAATCTCAATTTTTTTAAAAAGCGCGTCTGCGCTTATCTAAGAAATTTGCGTTAGGTAGGTCCTCCAGGGATAGTTTTTATTTATTTTTATTTTTTTTTATTCTTTTACTTTATTTTTATTCTTCTGGCACCCCCTCCTTGAATAGGGCTTTGCCTGTGAGTGGTGGTGATGTGTAAATAAAAAAAATATATACGTTTATTTTTTTGACACCACTCATGTTTTAAGCTCTAAACATAGATTAAAACAAAAGGAAAAACTTACCTCTCGTAATTCTGATAGAAAACCCTCAAGGTTGGGATCTTTAAAAAAAATAATCATTGAATGAAACAAAATCTTTGAGCTGGATGGCATTCCATTAACCTTTTATGCAAAAATCTATCTCAGGATGTTTGTTACTTAGGCTCCATTTTTTTCTTTTTCTTTTTTTTTGTTTTCTTCTTTTCTTTTATTATTCTCTTTTGAGAATGTTAATATTTTATCATTGATTATTTTCAATTTAAGTACATGATTAGGAATCATTAATTATGTAGTTCTCTTTTTAAAAGAATGTAACAAAAGGTTAATTTTATTTTAATTTAAGATTAATCTTGTCATTAAAAAGAAAATAGAATTAAAAAAAATTTTTTAATTTGATCTTTTGAAGCAGTTACTCATATTGACTTTAAAAATATTAACAAAACATTATTCGGTGATGCAAATAGTATCATATATGCTTACTCTTGTAAATGCATGACACACATGCACCCCCCCCCCCCCACTAGTGAGTGGTGGGGAAATATATATATATTAAAAAATTTTAAAATATATTTATTTTAGAATTATGTTTAACCAGTGAATTATTAAAAGATATTTTGTCACAATAAAAATGCTAATTTTTTTTTTATTATTTACAGTCACGTACCAAATTCAGCACCAAGCTCTTCTCAGTCATTAGACACTACACCAAAAATTACAAGTTCTATTGGAACGAATTCCAAAGAATCTTCTCCAAAACCTTTTCCTCAACCCTTGAAGGTTCCTAAGGAAAGGACTGAACACTTAGGTCATACTACCGCCACCCTAACTGGGAATTTAGTGCCCAAAACGGTCAGTAATAACGTTTTAAAAGCTGTCAACCCTAAAATGAATCCCAAAATTAACAACAATGACAACAGCAATCCCAATACTGCTGGGGAAGGTCCTGGGCCTACTGCCAGGAAATCTTTGGTTAATTCCAAACCTGGAGGAGTAACGTTGCCCCCCAAATCTCTTAACCCTTCTTCAGAAACTCAGTTTGCTAAGCTTCCAGTTAGTCAGTCACAAAAAGATGGTTTTCGCCCTAAGACAAAGCCAGTAACATCAGCAGGATTATCACCATCACCAGCGTCAACATCATCATCATCATCTTCATCATCATCGTCATCTTCAGTGACAGAAAATACAACAACTAAACCAACTGTTTTGAAGCAGTCACCCAACATGAAACAAATTATTGTAAAAAAGTCACTGCAAGCAGAACACAATAACAAACCAAAGTCGCTGAATAGCAATAAGACTTTGTCTTCTGGAATAAACAGACAGTCTCCTTCTGGTGCTAATAAACCTATAAAGTACGATACTACAAATAATAGATCATCTTCTACATGTAATAATTTTAAATCCCCAACCCTAAGTGTTCCTAAACACAGTGTAATGAAAACAAACACAGGTAATAAATCCTTGGGAGATAAAAGTATAGTGAACAATGCGCCTAATCCTGAAAATCGTAGGACTTTACAGAAACCTCTTCAGAATTCTAAAGTTACCAGTAACTCCTCAAAATACGCCAATAGTTCTCAGCAGCCAAATAACCAGACAACGAAAAGATTAAGCACAGGAACAGTTTCTGATCGTGGAAGATTGAAGGGCGCTGAAAAATCTCTCCCAAATGCAAGTGATAGAATTTTGAGACCTGTTGTTGATTCTTCTTCTTCCTCTTCTTTTTATTCCTCTTATTCAGTTGCGAATGGGAATATGGTTGGTTTACTAATGATAACTTCGGTTTTTCTTTAGCTATTGTAAAAACTAACATGAATGGTATATAATAGTATAATTTACAGTTACATTGCTGCATATATAGACAATATGTTTTGTGCCTTTTGTTACTTGTATTCTAATTTGTATATGTTAAATGGTGTAACAGTTGCATGGCTCAAGGTTTCATGCACCAAATATTCTCTCTCTCTCTCTCTCTCTCTCTCTCTCTCTCTCTCTCTCTCTCTCTCTCTCTCTCTCTCTCTCTCTCTCTCTCTCTCTCTCTCTCTCTCTCTCTCTCTCTCTCTCTTTCTCTCTCTTTCTCTCTCTCTTTCTTTCTTTCTTTCTCTCTTTCTCTCTCTCTCTCTCTCTCTCTCTCTCTCTCTCTCTCTCTCTCTCTCTCTCTCTCTCTCTCTCTCTCTCTCTCTCTCTCTCTCTCTCTCTCTCTCTCTCTCTCTCTCTCTCTCTCTCTCTCTCTCTCTCTCTCTCTCTCTCTCTCTCTCTCTCTCTCTCTCTCTCTCTCTCTCTCTCTCTCTCTCTCTCTCTCTCTCTCTCTCTCTCTCTCTCTCTCTCTCTCTCTCTCTCTCTCTCTCTCTCTCTCTCTCTCTCTCTCTCTCTCTCTCTCTCTCTCTCTCTCTCTCTCTCTCTCTCTCTCTCTCTCTCTCTCTCTCTCTCTCTCTCTCTCACTCTCTCTCTCTCTCTCTCTCTCTCTCTCTAAAATATTATGTAGTTGTCCATTGTTTATATATATATATATATATATATATATATAAAATAGTGCATGTGTATGTATAATATATATATAGTTGTTAATTTTTTAAGCTTTCCCTCCCGAAAATAGCAATTACAAGAACTTCCAAATTGTTTTTGTATTTGAATTTTTCCGTTTTTTGTCAATTTTTGCTTTTCTGCTTTAAAATAGACCGTACCTAAACAGTTATAAAAGCAGCCTGTTTATCCCTTTTAGAGATTAGGAGACTGAGATTTGTAGTAATCAGCTGCTGATTGTGTTCGTGAAAAAATTATTTTAAAAATTTTCAATTAAATATATTTTGTTCAAATATAAAATGTTCGTTGTCAGTTTTTATTTAAGTTTATTTTTTTTTGGATTGGTCTTTTTCATTTATTTTATTAATGATTTTTCTTATGTTTAGAATAGGTTTTATTAGTTCCATGTTATCATCAAACTCAAACCTTCGTTAGGAAGAATTTACAGCTATTATTATTTTATTTTTCTTACTTTGAATAGTAAGGATTTATATCAGTTGTCTTTGGATATGATATAAAGTGTTTTTCTTTTTTTTCTTTTTTCTTTTTCTTATCTGGATTGTTTTTTAAATGTTAGGAAATTATTATAGTTGGTTGGCTGTTGGATTTGTAATATTGATGAAGGCATAGTTATTATTTTTTTCTTATATTTTTTTCTGTTTATAATTCAAATAACTTGGCATGTGTTTAAAGACTCCAATATCAAACTCTTATTCTGTCTCCATCTTACTGTCTATATTCAATTTTCATCGTAAGACAGAGGCTTGATCTTATGTATGCAACGACGTATTTTTGTTCCATTTTCTAATTTGGAATCTACAGGATATTTTTCCTTGTAGTTTTCGACTGTTTTCAATTTCGTTTCTTAGTTTTTTTTTTTTTTTTTTTTCAAGCTTTGTTATAACTTTAAATATTTCTAATTCCATCTTGTTTGTTTCATAAAATGTCTTTGTTTTATAAATATTTGTGTTTTTATATATTATATAATGGATTTATTTGAAATCTTTTAAAGTTAATGGTTATAATAAAACCATAGACATTATTGGGAAAGATTTATGAAAAAGTTTTGTTGAACTTGAAAAAAGTCTTACTCCCTTTCAGGGCAGTCATATCTATTAGGAAAAAGTTTCAGTTCTCTCTTTGTATTTTTTTAAATTTGCCTTTTACAAACTATGCAGTAAAATCAAGATAATAAGGGTAAGAGTTGAGAGGTGTTTAACACTCCCCATTCTGAAGTTTTCAGGAATTTTTTTTTTCTTCCACCTCAAATTCACATGTCTAAGGATCAGAAAAGTGTTTCATCAAATTTTAAATAAAATTTTGTTGACACGCTTCCTTGAAATTTTTTCTTGTCTCATACGAAATGATGGAATAAACCCCCATTAGGCCATTTAATCTTGCTTGGATTGGAGCATTCCACCCTCTCCCCTCCCTCTGCACTCTGGGTGTCCAGTTGTTTATGCTTCACTTACACAGAAATTATTTCCTATCTACTTTTGACCATTCGCTGGATTGTTTATGGACATGTTTAGTGGTCATTTCCACTTCCACATCACATATACCACACAGGCTTACACACTATACACCAATCTTTTCTTTTATATTTAATAGTAATGACAAAAAATTATACTGCCTCAGAGATGTTTGGATGGACGACATCATATATGCAAATCAACCATTTTCTCTTAACGTTTGTTCTGTAATATTCATCCAAATTGCTCAAATTTGTCCCATAATGTTGTTCTCTTGTTTATAACTAAACTCATGTTTATCTCCTAACTCTATTGAGTATCTTAAACTATTTTAACTAATCTGAGCTTTAAAATAGAGATCATTCTCTCTTTTTTTTTTTTTTCCTCTGAAATATTCATTTTATCTGATAACAATATTCACTACCGCCATTGTCTTTAATCTAGTTCTCAAAATTCAGCTAGTGAATTCGCTTACCACTTCTCTATTCACGATAAATTTCCTGCAGAAGGTGCAGCTAAGTACTTTGAGTCCTCTGTTCGTCTCGGAGATGATCCTAACATGTTATGCCTTTTCAATTCTAATTCTTTGCCTTATACTATTCAACTTTTTCTACCTGTGGGTTCGTTTGAACACCTTTTAATCTTTATATCCTGTTCTGTCACAAAGTCTTCGGTAGGAAGGCCTATGACTTCCATGAGGGAACGTTTGTGATACTTTAATTGAAAACTGGTCAAAATTACAGTTGTACTTCTTTGATATTCCTTAAAATGATTGCTGCTTCAGCAGATCTCCTTCGGAGTGTACAGAGGTCATAACCAAGGTGATTCTGTATATCAGGACGAGGTTTTTTCCATAGAATTTCTTTCCTGTTAACACTCGTCAACCTTGGTTTAACTTTGTTTGTTCTAAGGCTACCTTTCACTATTGTTATCTACCTTCGGGATTTACGGTAGTCTTCAAACTCCAGAAACTCAAGCTACTTATATATTTCATCCATGAATCATGCAATATATTTTTTTACTGTGAGATTTCAAGCTCTTTTGTCATTTTGCCAAAAAAAATGAAAATTCTTTTTTCTTTTTTTTTTTCTTTGTATTATCGTTTTCACAATAGACACTGTTCTTCCGAACCCTCCCAATCGCATACATCCTCCACTTAGGAGTTCTCATCATTCTAGAGTCTCAATCATTCCCCATCAACTCTTGACCCAAGACTTAACTGCTGTGCTCAATCTTAAATGTACTTTTCTCTTAAATTTTCTCCACTTTTAAATTACAACCATTTTACAGATTTTTTCATGGCCTTAGCATTAATAACTTTTCTTTTCTGATTTTGAGTCCTATCGACAAACTCCAAGTGAAATACTTATATTTTTTTTCTTTCAAACAACTTTTTATTTTTCCAATTTGTATTCTGTTAAATTTTTTAGCAGAATATTTGTTTTTCGTTTCCTCACAAAGGTTTTCTCTGCCTTTTTTACTTTACGCATTAAATTATGATTAAAAAATGAGAATGATAAATAAATACCTATTCAGAAATAATGTTTAAAAGTTAGACTCGTGCAATGGTGTTTCATGAGATATTATATTCCTTATTATTATTATTATTTTGTTTTTTTTGTTTTTATCATTTATTAATTTTTCTTTTATTATTTATTAATGCTAACCTACTTCTCTTGATTTGAAATTGGGTAAAGTACTATGTCAATATTTGAAAGTTTTGAATATTATATTTGTGTATCATTGTTGTATTAATATATTTATTTATTTATATATCTATATATTTTTTTTTGTTTTTGTATATATATAGAATGGTGGTAATCGGTCATTTACTATTCCTAAGAAGTTAAAGCGAAAACCAGGTAGACCTCCAGATTCTTCTTATAACTCCAATTGCCATCCTCTTTCTTTAGATACCGGTAAGGTCACTGTTCTGGTTTGTGTATGAGAGTTATGGTTACATTTTTTGTATTTTAAATTTTTTCTTTATTGGGATTAATATGTACATTGTTACACTTCTACAGAGTTAGGGTATTCTGAGAAACAGCAACTTCGCCCATGGAGTTCTTTTGCAACTTTTGAAGGTTACTAGTCAGCTTCCTATGGTTGAGTTCAGTCATGCCCTTGACACATTGGAGGTAGTTACAGACGCCTTTCGCTTAGGTCAGAGGGTATCTCTGACTATTAGTCATGACCAGGAAGGTAAGTATAAAAATGATGAAAATAACTTAAAGTTGTCAGAGTGGGTGGATTTTAGATACTTTTACGTGTTTCTTTTGCATGATTTATTTTATGATAGTGTTGAAGTTACATATTTTAGGTAGAATCACAATCAAATTTGTGTCAGTAGTTTTAGTTGAACAGTGAGATTTCTTCATATGGCAAGAATCATTCTAAAAACCACTTCATTAGCGCTATATCTTTTAACCCACTATATTATTATTAACTTAGAACTATGTAGATTAATTCAATGGTGCTCAATTTTGGGTGTTTTCAGTATTGGAATTGAGCTTTAGTGTTGAACCTATTCTTAATCAAATCTTACTAGAAATGAGATCAAAATTTGACCTAACAATTTAACACGTATTAAGGTTTTTGACACGATACGAATGATTTACTTTTGCCTTATTTTTTTTTACATACTCTAATTTATAAAGCTCACCAGGTAGGAAAACTTTAAAAATGGTAGCCACGTCAGAATCTTAGCATGATCCCGAATCTTTGTGCTTGAAAGTGTTTTTTAAGTGAAAGAAAATAGAGGAATGAAAAAGTGTGGGAAAGCATTAGTGTGGCAGTGAAGTCTAAGGTTAAGGTTGAATAAGGAATGAATGAAAGTGTTGGTAGAAGTGTTATACAAGGTCTCCTTTGAGGAAAAAAGTATGCAGCTGGGTTTGCAAGAGTTTCATTGTAATAACAATAGGTTAAATTATTATTATTATTATTATTCCTAGACTTAGTTGTGCCCAAAAGATGAAGACTATGTTGAAGATGATACCTATTTTAATGAAACTCTTAAAGAAGATTCTAAAGACGATTTCAAAGAAGGCGAGGAAGATGCAGAAGTTGTAACATCAACGACGACAAGCGTAGAAGATTTACATCGTCGACAGCAGAGAACTTTGGTGAGTACTCAAGTAGATGGAGCATTCACAGTTGATAGTTTGCAGTTGAAGGGTATGTCCACTGGTCAGAATAGTGCATTACCTCTGTCACAGCCAGGGGAAGAAAACCGTTTGAGAATGCAGCACCCCTCAGATTCCCCCCCTTCTGGTTCCTCAAGAACCTTTTGTGGAAGTAATGGAAGTTGTTCCTTCTCCTCCTGAGGATAATCAAGAGGGTCTTCCATCACAAAGACGTGCCAGTAACTACAATAGAAGCAATAAAAGGTCGTCATTATCATTGGAAAGCAGTAGATCTAAAAGACGTAAAATTAAATAATAGCCACAGTATTATTATTATTATTGAGGCTTATGTTGAAGTGCCTGCTGTATTTAAGTACATGTACGAGTAGTAAGTGTTTGAATTTTTAGAGCTATAGCAAAATTTTATTATTATTATTAATCGATCTTCACAGAATCCTCTGGTCTATACCGTTCAACAGTTCTATTACCGACTATGTATCGAGAAGAAAACTTTACAATTTTTCTGGGCACCTCCTCATGGTGTGGGTTGAGGGAAATGAGCAAGCCTTTAGAGCTGCTATTCTAGCAGCCAACCTCTCGACATTCCGACGACTCCCTACCTCCTCCAATAACTCAATACTGATTTCTCTTTGCGATTGACTTCATTGCTCCTCTCAAATGTGGTTTCAAGATCTGCTGGCGAAACTGTTTGAAGAAAGGTACTAAACTTTCGTGAAACCTTTCCTAAACAAGATGTCTCCCCCTACTTGAACAGTCAGTGGGAGGTGACACTTACACACAACTCAGGACAAGACATTATTAATGCCATACACAGATACCTTATATCAAAAGAAAAACTCCCTCATGATATCCGATTTGCTGTATCTATACTTCTTTTTCGATCTAGCATATATTTATGGTGTCACCAAGGAACAGTTTTTTTTTTTTCTTACACTTAACTCCATTCCCCTTGGAGATCTATTCTCCTCCTACATTCTAGCCGAAACTCCACAATTTTGATCAGACTTGATTTCCTGGAAATAAACCCTACTGCATAAGTTAATATTTCTCAACTTTCTAAAGCCACGCTACGCCCGAAAAGCCAAAATAGAAAAGTTGTTTAACCTCATGTGACTACCAATTATCTCTTTATTCTATGCAGGTGTCAAATTAAAAAATAGCAATATGGGATATTTATCGTTCGGCGTGACCCACGTATATCAGATCAAGATCCCCCTTAGGGGTTGTGACCCCCCTCAGCTTGAATGAAAACTCTGCTATAAGATATAATAGATCTATATTGAAGTTACATTTTGTTACATCTAGATGTAGATATTGGTGTTGTAGTTATATATATATATATATATATATATATATATATATATATATATATATATATATATATATATATATATATATATATATATATATATATATATATATATATATATATATATATATATATATATATATATATATATATATATATATATTTTATTTTATTATTATATTATTATTATTATTATTATATTTTATATAAATTAAAATTAAAAATAATAAAAATTTTATTTTATATATATATATATATATAATATATATATATATATATATATATATATATATATATATATATATTATATATATATATATATATATATATATATATATTATATATATATATATATATATATGGTAAGTAGTTCAGTAACTAATTTGTAGTTATTTGATAATTCTTATTTCAATTTAATAATTTTGTATTTTTTTTGTAAGCGTATTATTATTATTATTATTATTATTATTATTATTATTTATTATTATTATTATATTATATATATATAGTATATATATATATATATATATATATATATATATATATATATATATATATATATATATATATATATATATATATATATATATATATATATATATATAATGTCTCATAGGAGTTAGAAAATCTAGCTCTAAATCCTTATTAGTTCCTTAACCTTTTTTTGGAAAGATCATCACTAAATCATTGGCACTGTGCCATTATTCCAATTGTCACTTGTGACACACATCCTTCTTCGGTACATCCTACTTTTTTTTTTTTTTTTTTTTTTTTAACCAGTCAACATAAGCTTCAATACATTCTTATAGAATCACCATTCCATAGTAGTATACGCCCCCCCCCCCCCCCTCCCCACCCCTACATCTCTTTCATATGAAAGTAGTCAATAATTGGTTAAACCCCCCCCCCCTTCCTAGCACCCCAGCAGAATTGGTGTGTAATGAGCAGTTTTGTTCCATGTTCAGTCAGCCTCTGGGATATATATATATATATATATATATATATATATATATATATATATATATATATATATATATATATATATATATATATATATATATATATATAATGGTGGCATAAAGATAGAAACAATTGACGTGTGTGATTGATATACGCTGGTTCAATCCCTCAGATGAACTCTAGGGAAAATCTTCATTGAACAGAGCAGTGCACTTCATGTGTTAATAACTATATATATATATATATATATATATATATATATATATATATATATATATATATATATATATATATATATATATATATATATATATATATATATATATATATATATATATATATATATAAACACTAATTTTTTTTTTTAATATTCAAGTTAAAAGAAATCCTAATTTAAGAATTTTTAAAAAATTAATAATAAAAATAATAAAATATTAAAAATAGCATGATTTTTTGAACCAAGAACCGGACTTCGTCATTCAGGTACTTGGTTAAAACCAATATTTAAAAAAGTTAGAATCGTAAGAAATGAATTAATAAATAATAATAATAATAAAACGATCTATTGATCTGGCAATGTGAAAAAGTTGTTAAAATTATTTATTTATTTTTTTCATATAGGATTTTGGTTGGCAATGCTGTAATTTGATCCAAGCATTAGTGTTGTTATGATCATAAGTACTTAATATGATTTATATCGTCGTTATTTTTATATCATGATCGTTTTACTAAAATAAAAACTTAAATATTACAAGTAGTTCTTGAAGTTTTATCTATGCTTCAAACCAAGAACCTGAATAGGGAACTCCAGGTGTATGTTTGAAATATTGTGCATCTTTTAATAAATTTTTTTTTTTTTTTAAATTTTAAAAATATTCTTAAAGGGATATATATATATATATATATATATATATATATATATATATATATATATATATATATATATATATATATATATATATATATATATATATATTATATATATATATATATATATATATATATTATATATATATTTTTTTTTTTTTTTTTTTTTTTTTTTTTTTTTTTTTTTTTTTTTTTTTTTTTTTTTTTTTTTTTATTTTTTTTTTTTTTTTTTTATTATATATTATTATTATTATATATATATATATATATTATATATATATATATATATATATATATATATATATATATATATATATATATATATATATATATATATATATATATATATATATATATATATATATATATATATATATATATATATATATATGTAGGGTTAGCATATCTACATGCAAATTGAAAAGCAAAGTTGAAATTGTTAATTGGTTGAAGAAAAAAAATCTTGAAAATATAAATAAAATTTAATCATGTTTTAACTTGGATTGGTTTAATGGTGTTATAAATACATTTAAATAACATTGTTTTAAGTTAAGAAAGTTTGGCAATAGACACTAATTATTTGAAAATATGAATCCAAACTTTGGTAAAAAGGATGCCTACATATATTTGACAGTTGGCAATGTGGTTAATATTTAAAGTTTTTTTTTTTTTTTTTTTTTTTTAAACTAAATTTTCTTTGTGTTGAAAATGAACATAAGGAATATGAAGTTGAAAATGAACATTAGGAATATGAAATTGAAAATGAACTTTAGGAACATGAATGTGAAATTGAAAATGAACATTAGGAATATGAAGTTCAAAATGAACATAAGGAATATGAAGTTCAAAATAAATATTAGGAATATGAAATTGAAAATGAGCATTAGGAATATAAAAATGAACATTAAGAATATGAAATTAAAAATGAACATTAGGAATATGAAGTTGAAAATTGAACATAAGGAATATGAAGGTGAAAATGAACATTTGGAATATGAAATCGAAAATGAACATTAGGAATATGAAATTGAAAGTTAACATTAGGAATTTGAAGTTCAAAATGAACATTAGGAGTATGAAATTGAAAATGAACATTAGGAATATTAAATTGAAAATGAACATTAGGATTATGAAGTTGAAAATGAATATTAGGAATATGAAATTGAAAATGAAGATTACGAATATGAAATTGAAAATGAACATTAGGAATATGAAGTTGAAAATGAACATTAGGAATATGAAATTGAAAATGAACATTAGGAATATGAAGTTGAAAATGAACATTAGGAATATGAAGTTGAAAATTAACATTAGGAATGTGAAGTTGAAGTAGAGAATGTTTAATGTTGGTCATGTAAAAAATTTTAGTACTATTTTTTTTTTTCTTTACATAAAAAATTAGTTTAAATTTCTAATTAGGAACTTAGTTTATTGGTAGAATGTTTGTGTGGATGTGCTCCTAGGTACAGTCGTCAACAGAAGTTCGTTCCTATTAGGCTGGAAATAAATATTTATATAAAATGGAGATCATTTCATAAAAGCTCTATTTTGAATAAAAAGAAAATAAAAACATTGAGCGGGGCTTAATTGAACTGTGATTGGCTGAACCTGAAATGATCTCCATTTTATATAAATATTTATTTCCAGCTTAATAGGAACGAACTTCTGTTGACGACTGTACATGTAAATTACATTCTTGATTTTATATAAATTATATTATATATATATATATATATATATATATATATATATATATATAATATATATATATATATATATATATATATATATATATATATATATATATATATATATATATATATTATATATATATATATAATGAAGTGAGGCATTGTTTGTTCATTTTAAAACTTTTATTTATAATAATGTTTTCTTTTTAAGCTTCTATTTTGATAGATTTCTTCTATAGGATATTAAAATAAGATTGTTTTAGGGGTTCATACAGGCCAATTGCCTCATGTGAACTTCAAGATGAACTGTTTTTTTTTAAAACATCTTAATCCTGATTTGTTCATTTTGAAAATTGCACCCCACCCCTTTTTTTTTTTTTTTTTTTTTTTTTTTTTTTTTTTTTTTTTTTTATTTTATATATATATATATATAATATATTATATATATATATATATATATATATATATATATATATATATATATATATATATATATATATATATTATAATATATATATATAAAAAAAAAAAAAAAAAAAAAAAAAAAAAAAAGTAATTAAAAAAATAAATAAATAAATAATTTATTATTGAAGGAGGGCTGCAAATTCCTAGTCAGCGCAGGAGCAAAATATAGTTTTTTGAAGTAGCCAAAATCAGAGCTGGAGCTAAAAAAAAAAAAAAAAAAAAAAATGGTAGCTGTAAAATTTTAAAAATGTGAAGATGGAGTCTGTGAATTTTAAAATAGCCGAACTGGATTTGGAATCCATAAAAAAAAAAATATATTAGTTCAGCTGCGTACTTTTGAAGTTTTCTAAAGTTTGAGTAACTTTGTTATAAAATTGACCTTAGAATTTTGCCTCCTTAACCATAGCAGATAAAAATATGCCAAACTCTTATCAGTAGAAATGGACAATCAGTTACTTGTGTATGGAGGATTCATTGTTAATTGACTCGAATCCGGGGGGTCCAGGGTCCGTGAACCGACAAAGAAAATGTTGAAGGTCCCTGAGAATGCAGATGCAGAAAAGACCGTTAGGGACAGGTTGCCAGATTTTCGAAATCTGGCACCCCCCGAAAGCGCCCTATATACTACTTAAATTGAACTAAGTCCATGAGATTTATTTCTTAGAAAATAGACCTCAAAGTTGTATTAATTAACATTGACTTCTAATTGTTCTTGCTGCCACCTGGTGGATAAATATTGAACTATGGACTTGATTCACTATTACACAGAAAATATAACATTTTTTTACTCTACCATGGCAGTGTTATTTCAAAATATGGACTTTGTTTACTTTAACTGAACCATCCATATATAGTATGCATACTTAACGATTCGTATAAACTCAGTTGTAAAATAGTAATTTCCTACCTTTGTAAACAGTCTCTTCACATGTTATCTTACTTAACCTTAAACATAATCACTAGTGACTATCCTACAGGATATAACACCTGAATCATAGTATCCTTTTCTAGTCACTGATATTTATTAATTTAAATAAAATAGACAAATTTTTTACCTATTGTATGTGAAGAAATTTATCAAAATAAAAATAGAAGAAATGGTTATCATTAGTTGAAGAAGAAATCTTTGTGAATAAGTCTGGTAGCAACTAGCAATATGAATCTTACTCATGTCCAAATCATAATTGTTGGTATGTTGTTGACTCTATCCTACTCTGCATTTCAAGATGAAGTACTTTAAACATCTTCCTGATTCTTTTCCTTCCCCAACAATTTCCACAACCTTATCACTTTCATGGGAAATGGACCAGGTTTTCGGTATCAGAGAAATTTTTTTAAAAAATGATCACTGAGGGGAAAAAGTTCTGTAAATTTAAGATATTAACTGACTATTATTTGCAACTCCTATTTAAAAGTTTTACCATCTTTGCCCTTTGACTATTAAGTATTAAATGTTGGAAAGAGCTTAACAGCTAACTTCTAATCATACTTATTCTTCCGCATTCCATATTCTTCTACCACCATCAGACAACAGTAAATAGCTAAAGTTTTGTTTCGCACTTCATACTTGTAGTAAGTCCTACCAGTCACACTCTGTAAAACCTACCACACTTTCGACAACTCTTTGTTTTTGAAAGGGATATTGATATTTATTTGCTTAACATTCATATAAACATGGTTACGGTATTATAAGTTAGTTACCAATATTTGTATTCTTTGACTTTATTTGAAGTTTAATAAGAAATTATGATTATTTGTGTAGTTATTATAGTCTATTTGAAATGTAAGCGAATATAAATATCCCATGGACGGTATTCAGGTCCCATTGGTGCCAAGGCTATATATATATATATTATATATATATATATATATATATATATATATATATATATATATATATATATATATATAATATATATATATATATATATATATATATATAATAGAAGTCTATAGATTAGGTTAAGCTATGAAATTAAACATTGTTTATAGTAGGTTAGGTTAGGTTTGTTTACATTAGATTAGGTTAGGTTCATATTGCAAATTTACCATCGACATTATTAACCTTGGAAAATATTTAATATTTTATGTTCAGTTTGATCTACTTTCACACCTTATATATATATATATATATATATATATATATATATATATATATATATATATATATATATATATATATATATATATATATATATATATATATATATATATATATATATATATATATATATATATATATATATATATATATATATATATATATATATATATATATATATATATATATATATATATATATATATATATATATATATATAGTCTAGAAATACAGTATTTGTCTAAGCATTAGAAACTAGTCTAGAATTAAGTAGTAACTTTTGTTAGGCATATATATATATATATATATATATATATATATATATATATATATATATATATATATATATATATATATATATATATATATATATATATATATTATATATATATATATATATATATATATATATATAAACTATAAATTTAAATATATATAAATATTTATTGTTTTTTTTACTACCTTTTTAATTTTTTAGTTTGATTCAAATTTTCATTGTAGTACTTTTTTTTTGGTAAGGTTTCAGTAACCAATATACTAGTAGTTCGTACAAAAGAATTATTCGAGACGCGATAGACATCTAACTAGCTCGAAATTTAATAATCTTTGCAATTTACTCTTATAAAAGTATTGTCCCCTCCCTCCTCCCCCCTCCCCCTCTTGTGGTACAAAAGCATTTCGTAGGAAGCAGAGTGTTAATAGTTGTAGTTGTAGTACTTGAAAAATGAAAAGAAAGCTTCAACGTTCTTAAAGAACGTTTGTTTATTTTACCATCGGACTCTTACCTTGTCCGTATAACTGGAGAAACTTTTACAAAATCAAAGGCCGGAGGAAACTTGGTTTGGAAAAGTCTTGTTAGCATGAAGAGAAGCACTAGTTTATTATAAGAGGATTTAATAACCATTGGTATATGGTGTGTCTTGTGGAAACCGTGGATTTTTATATTGCCCATTGGTGAAATAATAGAACTTTTGAAAGAAATTGGAAAATTAGTTTCTAGAACTTTAAATATACAATTCGCAATACTCTTAAGAAAGGAGAGTTAGAACGCATTCAAAGATCTTCGCGTAGAGGGGAGTACTACTGGGCAAATAGATGGTTCAGACCGGCTACTTTACTTCAGGGTCTGTTGGATATAAAAGCTCTTCCATTGAGGAGTAGAGACTACAGTTGAACAAGGCTTGTGTTTCTAAAATGACAAGGTGAGTGAGGGTATGACATAAGGGCCTCTTGATTTTCTGTTGTTCATAGATGTCAAAATCCCATGTACTGTATATTATAATTTCTGGTAAAGACGAATCCTGAGAGGACGGAGGATTTCCAGACGATCCGAGGTTGAATTATCAAAAAAAGGAGGCTGTGAAGGACGAATAGTAAGATGAAATGGTAAATTTAGAGAAGTTAATAAAGAATCTTTTGCAGAAGTGGCCAAAACTTTGTTAATAGAAGAAACGAGGAAGTCGGCTTAGCTTAGTGAAGATAATATAGTCGTTTTAATAGTTTTTTCAACGATCTGAAAGAAAATGATCCCATAGGTGATTTGAGAACTAGTTTTTCCATTCCCTATACACTTTGTGTCTACCCTTGAGCAGAAGGATTAAACTTGCTCATCCAATAACGGCTCCCTCCTTTTTTTTTTTTTTTGGCAGATACCGAAGTTTAATTTCTCTGATTCAAAGCATTCATTTTAGGGATTATTTTCGTCAAAGTTAAAGCACTTTTAAAAATTTTAATTATTATAGTTGTCAGTAAATGTGTTTATTTTAGATTTTTTTTTTTTAAAAAAAATTATGTAGATGTAAATTAAAATAAAGGTATCCAAAAATTGTTCGTTGCTACTCAAATTTAAAAACAACTCGCCATTATACGTACACTCTAAATTTTATTTAATTTTTTAAATTAAAAATCGGATATTATTTTATACAGATTTGTATTATCTAAGTGGTGAAGCAACATTACTATTCCTTTTTTTTTTTTTTTTTAATATAAAAGTGTAGTTGATATAAAAGCTCAAATTATCATCGCCTAAACCATTCCCCGTTCTATTAATAATAATTGTGTAAAATTATTGTTAGTTTTAATTATTTCAATATTCTATTCAAAAGAGAAGTACGTGTGTGTATGAGGAGGAAGTTTTGAAAGAGTTGTCCCTTAATATTTTGGGTTCATGGTAATAATAATAATAATTTAATTATTTATTCGTAACACAAAAAGTTTTGTGCCTCAGAAATAGAGCACTCGCCTAGAAAGCTAGTGGATAGGGTTTGAGATGCGTCGGAACTGGAGAATGTGAGGGTATTATCTCTTGTTCGGTTCGCTCAACTATAAACAAATTTAAATAAGTGACGTGCATAGTTACTGATGGAATAAGTACCCGACATCCCCTTTTAGCCTTGCCAGTTAGTTCGGTCAGTCTTTGACCCTAGAAAACCCAATTGGACCTTAGAAAAGATCCTACCGACAGTACGTGGAAAGTTTATTATTATTTATTATAATTTCATAATTATTAATACCGCGTTTAATATCTTAAATTTTGACAATTGGCAAGTAATTATTATTTAATAATAATAGTAATTCAATTATTATTATTATAATAATAGCTAAATGCCAGCACCTATAGTCTATTCACCATATAACCTGAAATAAATTAAAATAATTTACTGAAATATAATAATTATATTAAATATAATTCTGTATAATATTAGTAAAATAAAAATAGAATTATTAATTTAAAATCGTGTAGAAGTAGGTTTGGTTATGTTGCTCTTAGACCTATGTTCGTTTTCTATTATTATTATTATTATAATAATAATTTGTGGCTGTTGAATCAAACTAGTTATAGAAATATGAGTTTTTTTTTTTTTTTTTTTTTTTTAATTAAAATAAAATTTAAATTGAAATCAAAATAAAGAAAAAAAAAGTATTGCCAGAAACTTTTTGTGGTTCCTCGAAGTGTTTAAACTATTTTATTTATATATATAATTCGAAGAAAAGTGGGCGGAGTTAGTAGGTAATGTTAGTCTAGTCCTAGTTACCCTGTAGGAACGACAGTATTCATCACTGTGAGCAGCACCTGAAGGAAGGTACTGTAGCTGAATGGGTTTATATTGTTCCGAAAGAGCTAGTTAATTTATTTGAAATTAATAATAATAATTAAGAAAATATATAATATATTATATTATATATATATATATATATATATATATATATATATATATATATATATATATATATATATATATATATATATATATATATATATATATATATATATATATATATATATATATAATATATATATATATATATATATATATATATATATATATATATTATATATATATATATATTTATTAATTAAATAAATTAATTATATTTAATTTTATATTATTAATTAATTTAATTTATAATTTATATTTATTTTAATTATTTTATTTTTTTTTTTTTTTTTTTTTTTTTTTTTTTTTTATTTTTTTTTTTTTTTTTTTATTATTATTATTAAATGAAATTATTTCGTTTCAAATAGGTAGTAACGATATATCGAAAGGAAAAAAAATCCATGTTTACGCTGCAAAAAATTGTCCTAACGAATCGTTGGGACAAGTGTCAAAAATGTCCACAGGAAAATTTTCAATAGAGAAAAGACATGTTAAGTTAAATAAATTCGCTTCACCGATTTATTTTTCTAATAAGAAAATAACTGAAAAAATTTTGTTGACATTTTTGCTACTTGTCCCAACGATTCGTTAGGACAATTTTTGCAATGATAACGATGTAAGCAAAAAAAACATTTTTTTTTTCTTTAGTTTTTATTTTTTTATTTTTTTTATTTTTATTTTTTTGGGTAATTAAAATATAATAATGGTAATAATAATAATAATAATAATAATAATAAGTATAGTAGCAATAAGTATATTAATAGTTGTAATAATAACAACAATATTTTAAATAATAATAAACATTTTTTTTATTATTTAAAAAAAAAAAACTAATTTTTATTTTTATCTTTTTTAATAAAAATTCTTTTTAAAAATAAAATTAAACTTATGACGCGAATAGTGAGAATATTTTCCCTAGATTTATTTTCTTTTGGAGAGAGAAAGAGTGAGTTATCTATATAGAGATTTTACACAGAGAGAGAGATATATAGAGATTTTAAAGAGAGAATTAGATATAGAGATTTTAAAGAGAGAGAGAGTTAACATAGAGATTTTAAAGAGAGTTAGATATAGAGATTTTAAAGAGAGAGAGAGAGAGTTAGATTTTACGATTTTAAAGAGAGAGAGAGTTAGATAGAGATTTTAAAGGGAGAGAGTTAGATATAGAGATTTTAAAGAGAGAGAGAGTTAGATAGAGAGATTTTAAAGAGAGAGTTAGATATAGAGATTTTAAAGAGAGAGAGTGGGTCACCCGGGTACAGAATATATATATATATATATATATATATATATATATATATATATATATATATATATATATATATATATATATATATATATATATATATATATATATAGAGAGAGAGAGAGAGAGAGAGAGGGTTAGAGAAGTATTAGAGAGAAAGAGAGGAGGATGAAGTTATGTAAAGAGAGTTGAAGGGAGAGTTATGTAGAAAGAGGGAAAGTAAGAAGAACATTGAAAATTTTGTATGTGTGAGAGTGAGGAGAGAGAGAAAATGCGCGATAGTGAATTAGAGAGGAAGTGAGAGAGATATCGGAGAGAGGCATAGAAAAGAAAAAGAACAGAGAGAGAGAGAGAGAGAATTAGAGAAAATGCAAGAAAGGATTAGAGAGAGAGAGCGTAAATATTTTTAGAAAGAGAGAAAGACGAAATTGTGTGTAAGAGAGAGAGAGAGAGAGAGAGACGGTTAGAACTCGTAGAGAAAGAGAGAAAATGAAAACTAGAGAGGATTACAGAGAGAAAGAATGAGAGTAAACGTGAGAGAGAGAGAGAGAGAGGATTTAATTGACTTAAAACGGTGAGGTTATTTATCATTGATTTAAAAAAAATAAAATAAAATAAAATAAAAAAAATTTAAACGTATTTTTAAAAGTTTGTCGAATATTTTTTATTTATTTATTTTTTTTTAAATAATTTGACGCCTTTATTTTATTTTTTTTGTGGGGGGGGCTGGGGGATTCTTTTTATTTTTTTTAACTTCTATTTCTTTTTTTTATTAGATTTATTATATTTATCTTTTTTCTCTTTCTAATTTATCTTCTTTATCTTTTTCCTTCTTTTTCATCTTTGTTGATTTTCCCTTTATCACTTTTGTTAGCTTTTTCTTTTTCTTTTTTTCTTTTTCTTTTTCTATTGTATCTTTTCTGTTGACTTCTCTTCTTCTTTATCTTCTTTCGTAACTTCCTTTTCTTTATCTTTTTAACTTCTTATTCTTCTTCTTCTTCTTCTTCTTCTTCATTTTCTTCTTCTTCTTCTTCTTCTTCTTCTTCTTCTTCTTCTTCTTCTTCTTCTTCTTCTTCTTCTTCTTCTTCTTCTTCTTCTTCTTCTTCTTCTTCTTATTCTTCTTCTTCTCTTCTATTTCTTCTTCTTCTTCTTCTTCTTCTCTTCTTCTTCTTCTTCTTCTTCTTCTTCTATTCTTCTTCTTCTTCTATTTCTTCTTCTTCTTCTATTTCTTCTTCTTCTTCTTCTTCTTCATTTTATCAATCCTTTGTTTTTCTCATTTTGTTTTTGTCTTGTTTTTAGATTTAGCATTTTCTCTTTCTAAATTCATAATCTAATTGTAATTCTCTCTCTCTCTCTCTCTCTCTCTCTCTCTCTCTCTCTCTCTCTCTCTCTCTCTCTCTCTCTCTCTCTCTCTCTCTCTCCACCATCATTATCTTTGAACTTAATTCTTTACTCTTCCGTTGGATTTTGTGATTTTTTTTTTCGTTCCATCTCGCCCATGTCGCTCAAACAGCGCCCTAATTTTCTCTCTCTCTCTCTCTCTCTCTCTCTCTCTCTCTCTCTCTCTCTCTCTCTCTCTCTCTCTCTCTCTCTCTCTCTCTCTAATTCGCTGCCGTCTTGCGAAACGCTCGCCGCGGGTGGGAAGAAGGGAGACGATTTGGAGGGGGAAGATGAAAGAGAAGGGGGGGAAGAGAACCCCCATGAGACTAAATGGGGGTCGGTAAAGGGAGCCAGGATGTGCGGCTTCCCGAAACTGACAAGACCGGCTCTTGGGTAAGGAGACGCAATATAGTGGCAGAGAACCGGTAATAATAATAATAATAATAATAATTTTCTAAATAATAATAATTTTTCTAAATAATAATAATTTTCTAAATAATAATTTTTCTAAATAATAATAATTTTCTAAATAAAAATAATTTTCTAAATAATAATAATAGTAACCAAGTTTATTTCTCTAAGTATTAACGAGTAATAATAATAATAATGAGAATAATGTTACAGGTGTTTTTGTTACCACGAATAGGATAATGATGCTACTACTATTTCTACTAATAATAATAATAAAATAATAATAATAATAATAATACTGCACATGTGCATAAAAAAAAACTTGCCCTCAAACACACACACACACACACACACACACACACACACACAGAGACAGAAAAAAAAAAATTTATTTTTCTCCGAGTTTTTTTTTTTTTTTTTCCTTTTTTCTTTTTTTTTTTATTTTTTTTATTTTTTTTTTTTTTTTTTTTTTATTTTTTTTTTTTGCGACGTCGTCGTCTTGACATGGCAAGAAAGCTTCGAGCCTTTCTGCGGCGCTGACGTTTCAGACCCTTGTCGGGGTTTTTTTTTTTTTTTCTTCTTCTTCTTTTTCTTCTTTTTTTCTTCTTCTTTTTTTCTTCTTTTTCTTCTTCATCTTTTTGCTTCTTCTTTTCTTTCTCTTTCTTCGTCTTCTTTTTCTCTTTTTTTTACTCTTTTTCTCTTTATTTTTTATTCTTTTTCCTCATCTTTTTTTCTTCTTTTTTTCTCTTCTTTTTTTTCTTTTTTACTCTTTTTATCTTTTATTCTTTTTATTCATCTTTTTTCTTATTTCTTTTTCTTCTTTCTCTTTCTTCGTTCCCTTTCTTCGTTTTCTATTTTTTCTTCTTTGTCTTCTCTCTCTCTCTTCTTTTCTTCTTTCTTCTTTTCTCTTCTTCTTCTTCTTCTTCTTCTTCTTCTTCTTCTTCTTCATATTTTTTTCTCTTTCTTCTTATTCTTCACTTTCTTCTTCTTCTCTTACTATTATTCTTATTATCATTATTATTATTTTATTTCTTGTACGTTACTGCCGCCGTTTCTTCTGCAGCGTTCCTCCATCGGGATACTTCTACCGGAGGCGCTGCCGAAGGACGCCCTTCTTCACTTGAAAGTCTTCTTATCTTAAACACAAAAGGGAGTCTTGCTGTGAACGTTTTTTTCACATGTGCGTGTCATTTCGACCCTTGTTTGGAGACTGGTGTTGTGTACGAAAATAGTGTAGTGCATATGTGTGTTGAATGTGTGTAGTGTACATTTGTGTTGAATGTGTGTAGTGCATATGTGTGTAGTGCACATTTGTGTTGAATGTGTGTAGTGCATATGTGTGTAGTGCACATTTGTGTTGAATGTGTGTAGTGCATATGTGTGTTGAATGTGTGTAGTGCACATTTGTGTTGAATGTGTGTAGTGCATATGTGTGTTGAATGTGTGTAGTGCACATTTGTGTTGAATGTGTGTAGTGCACATGTGTGTTGAATGTGTGTAGTGCACATTTGTGTTGAATGTGTATAGTGCATATGTGTGTTGAATGTGTTTAGTGCACATTTGTGTTGAATGTGTGTAGTGCATATGTGTGTAGTGCATATGTGTGTTGAATGTGTGTAGGTTGAAAAGTTTATTAGGAAATGTAATGTAAAGAATTGTGTTGGAAATATATATAGCGTGTATGTTTATTTGTATTGGCAGATTGTGTTGGAAGTATAGAGTGTATGTTAATGTGTATTAACAGCTTGCGTTGGAAGTATAGAGTGTATTTATGTTTGTGTGTATTGACAGATTGTGTTGGAAGTAAGGAGTGTATGTTTGTTAATGTATATTGACTGTGTTAGAAGTATAGAGTGTATGTTTGTAAATGTGTATTGACATATTGTGTTGGAATAATATAGTACGTATGTTTGTTTAGGTGTATTTAAGGATTGTGTTGGAAGTGTTATAGTGTGTATGTTGAGTTGATTTATATAGAATATTGGTTGTGTTGCACTCTGCCTTTAGCGGGTTTTAAATTGTCGATATATATTTGGTGATTTTGTCCCCGGGGGTCAGGGGGGGGGGTGTGAGAGCAACCGGAATTGAAGATTGATGGTGTAGTATGTAGTAGTGTAAAAGTATGTACACTAAACCTTGTTTTAAAACCTACCAACACATTTCCGTAACTCAGGTTTTTTTTTTTATTTCTTTATTTATTTTTTTTTTTTTTTTTTTTTTTTAATAATGATTTTATTGATTTGTTTGAATAAGTATAGTCGATATATTAATATATATATATATATATATATATATATATATATATATATATATATATATATATATATATATATATATATATATATATATATATATATATATATATATATATATATATATATATATATATATATATATATATATATATATATATATATATATATATATATATATATATATATATATATATATATATATATATAATATATATATATATATATATATATATATATATAATATATATATATATATATATTATATATATATATATATATATATATATATATATATATATATATATATATATTAGTGGGTGAGGTAGAGGAAGGGGTATTAGTTTGTAGGCTGGGGAGGTGGGGGCTGAGGGGATATAATCTCTAAGATCCTTTTAAAACTTCTGCCTATGAAACTCATCTTATTTATTAAAATTTGGTACAGCAATAGACTTTTTGATGCTGAATATGAATGACTTTTTTTTTTTTTTTTTTTTTAATTAGGATTTCTTCACTACTAAATCAGATGTAATATCGGAATCCTGAGATGTATTTTTTTATCCCCTTGCCTAAAAGACAGAGCTAGGATTCAGACTTGTTTGGGTTAGGTTAAGTTAAGTTAGATTAGGTTAAGTTAGGAAAGATTAGGTTAAATTAGGAAAGATTAGGTTAAGTTTGGAAAGGTTAGATTAGATTAGAATAAGTTAGGAAAGGTTAGGTTAAGTTAGGTTAGATTAGATTAAGTTAGGAAAGGTTAGGTTAGGTTAAGATAGGAAAAGTATATCAAGGAAAGAAAAATTACTAGTGTAACCAAAGCTTTAAGGATATAATATATATATATATATATATATATAAATATATATATATATATATATATATATATATATATATATATATATATATATATATATATATATATTATATATATATATATATGGACTAAAGTTAACATTTCATACTTTAAATAAATTTGTTAAAACTAAAATATTTTAAAAAATTTATAAAAGAAAAAATTTATGCATAATATAATAAAATTTTTTATTTTTTTTTTTTTTTTTTTTTTTTTTTTTTTTTTTTTTTTTTAAAAAAAAAAAAAAATTTTCTTTACCAAAAAAAATTTTTTAAAATATTCAGCAGTTTTTTTAAAAATTCTAGTAATGTAAAAAATCTCATAAAATATATATATATATATATATATATATATATATATATATATATATATATATATATATATATATATATATATATATATATATATATATATATATATATATATATATATATATATATATATATATATATATATATATATATATATATATATATATATATATATATATATATATATATAGTTAGAAAGGTTAAAGCCAATACTAAGGGTTTCCGAATACTCATTTAATACACTGTGAACGTTTCACACCGTATCTCGGTCCGTCTTCAGCACAAACTAAATTTTACAAATTTCTGTTTTAAAATACAATCAAAATATAAATTCCTTAACTATATCTAAAATATTTAAAATAATAATAATTACATTAATATAATAAAAATCTAGGAATAATAATGATATTAATATAATATTAATAAAAACCAAGACTAAAGTCGAAATTTTGCAACACCAAGAAATATTAAAAAGGCTGGACTATTTTGGGAAAAAGGACTTCATCATTGTGTGAAAAGAACAATAGAAGAAGCTTGATCATTTAAGGATGGGGAATGAGTTTTTATATATAAAGACTCCAATATCCTACGATCAAGAAGCGAAGATGAATTTCGAAGTATAGAGAAACTGGAAGAAGAAAAAGGGTGGGTATCTCCATGGT
>SEYY01022283.1:15000-25000 GCA_009176605.1 Armadillidium nasatum | reverse complement strand
TCTTTTAACTCTACGGATCATCTAAAATTCTTTTCGACTATTTAGACTCCAAACTAGAGTACATTCTCTCTCTTCTTTTCATTTTATTATTATATTATTTGCTAAATTCTTTCCCCGTCTGGGTTCCTCCGATAATCATATATCTTTGTATTCTCCTGTCTTTTCACGTCTTCAACCACGAAAAATTGTTTTTTGGCATTTCGGTGCCACAAACTGCTCAGACGTTCTCAGGAGTGGACAGAGTGCATAACCGTGATCCTCTCTCTCATAGGTGCAAACATTTCATAATATTCTCTTTAACAAAACCAAGCAACCTTTGTTTAGTTCTGCTTCTTTCAGGAAGGATTACTTTAGTAATACTGTAGACTTCAGACTCCAGAAACTCATGATACTTATATTTCATCATGGAATACTGCAAACTCTACAAATCAAAACACGAAAGACCCTTTTCTACGTAGAAAATACAATAATCTTTCTGGTTCCTCTTGGCCCCACCCTTTTTTATTTTAATTTTTTACCTTTCGACAGCATAGCTACCGCTTTACAATCTCTAAAGATACATTATTCGATCAAACCTTTGCTTTTAATTTCACCTTAGGTGATCCCTGGGTTATTCCTCCTCCTCTAACCCACCTCAACTCATTTGTAATTTCTTCAATACTTTTTTTCTGTTCTGTCTGAGCGAATCACGATACTGATGGTATCTTTTCTGGTTCGCAAAACTTATTCTTTTAAGCTTGAATCCTGCCATAGTAAACTTAATTGTCTTTGTCTTTTTACTCCGATCTTACTTTCCTACTAAAACGAACGCTCTCTCAACCTATGTCGAAAAAGAGGGACTCCTCACAACACTCTAACACAATCGTTTTATTTCTGTAACCTTCCTTCTTTACGAAGCTATCCTAAACAGGAAGATTTGGAAGCATCTTTATTCTTCTAATCTTCAATTACCAGAATGGCTCTCGCAAGGAAAGTTCTACTGGCAATCTTCTTTTTCTTCCCTCTGATTTTTAGTCCTGTGTTCATTGGCATTTCTTTTCTGCGAATGTTTTGCTTTCACCGTAAATATATCGTTGGTTTTTTATAGAGTCTGGCACAAACATTAATTTTAAACTTCCTCTTTCGGAATATTCTTTCTGTGACTTCTTTCCGGTCTTTCTATAGCTGCTTTTATAGACAGTCTCTGTTCTTCTTTAAATCAGTTAATAGTGTGTTCTCAGGGAACTGTCCCATCACTAATACATTTTTTTAATTTTGATATATGACTTTCCTTTTATTACTTCATCACTCATCCTCTCCTGCATCGACGATTCAACCCTTCATTACTCCTTTCGTTTTGAAACAAGCACTTCTCAACAGCAACTAATTGACGCTGGGAGGGTAACCTTCAAGCAACTAACATCTGATCTTTCTCTAATTTCTATCTGGGGACAGATAAAACATGGTTGTTTTCAAAGTCTCAAAGATACAATTCTTCATCTTTCTATTCGACAAAATCTTCCACACAACTATGACATCTTTTTCAAAAACATAACTCAATCCTTCGTCTGTATTTAATATTCTCGGTGTCTCTTATTAAATTGATCTTTTTGGAAAGGATCACATAACTTCTCTTTCAAAACAAGCTTCAAATTGATTGAGTGTTCTGAAGTGTTTCAGGATTTCTTCACGCCCCCCCACCCAGTTTCTTGCTCTTTATAGGGTATCGTTTGCCCTTGCATGAAGTATGCCTTACAAACTTGGAGTGATTCCACAACAGCTTCCCGTGAAAAGGTGGAGTCAAGGACTTTTTGTCATATAAACTCTCTTGCTTTCACTAATTATCTCCATCCTCTTACTTCCCTTCGAATTGTTGCGTCACTCTATACTATCACTTTGCAACGAAACTGATTTTCTGAACTCTCTAGCCGCATACCGTCTTCATTGAGAAGTCTCACTGGACATGCCTTTCTACATAGTATCATATTTTCTCTTTCCAGCTCTCTGACCCCAGTCTTATCCACTATATTTAATATTTTATGACTCTACTGGTAAAGTTGGAATACTCCCTTTTTTGTTTTCTCATCTTCCTTTGACTTTATATTACCTTGACGTTTATTCTAGCATAGAGGCCTCTGCCGACTCTTTCCAGCAGTTCTTCTTGTAGCCTCACCCCAACTCTATCCCATTGTCTTCAGGTTTTCCTTCGTATTCCTTCTCCACGTTTTCGCAAGTCTTCCTCTTCTGCTTTTTCATCAAGGCATCTATCTACGAGCCTCCTTACCCACTTCATGGTTGCCCTATTATTTGAAGTCCCAAACAATGAATCTCGTTCTTCTATAATTCTTTCTAAATCTTTCACTCCTGTTCTCTCCTCCAATTCCTTGTTGTTTATCCTTTTGGTCATAAAATTCCAATCATGCTTCTGAAATATTTGTTTTGTAAAACAATATTATTGTTTTCTTTTAATTTTTAAACCTGAACTCAATATTTCACATCCAGAAAGTAAAACCATTTTTTTATATATATATCACGGGCAGTCCTTTTCAAGGAGGGTACACACAAGGAAGAAAACTTACTCAAACTCGAGCCTAACGCTCATCTCTTAGGTGGGCACAGACGGAAGCATTGAATAGAGGAAGATTAAATAAGGGAAAAATAGATGATGGTAGAGAGTTCCACAGAACAAAGGTAGCTGGAAAAAGGAGGCACTACAACGGACTAATGAAAAGTAAGAATGAAGTTGGAGACAAAACAGGACCCTGAAGAACACCACAGTTGACAGAAAAGAGGAAGAGGTCGCTCCATCTACAGTGTCGAATGGAACGATCTGAGAGAACTAGACAAGAGTAAGAAAAGGGAAGGAGGAAACTAAGGAAGGGAACTTGGAGAGCGATGACGCATGCCATATCACCATATCGAACCATGAAGTTCGAGCTCTTATCGATACTGGTAGCTCAGAGAATTTTGTGTCCCATTGTCTTGTCTCTAGATTGAGCCTGCCTACATCTCCATACATGGGAACTATTGCAATGGCCTCCTCTTCGTGGACATCTTCTGTCTCTTCTTGTTGCCATATTCACTTTACTATCGATGACAGCGTGTATGATGAGCGTTTCCTAGTTATGCCCAACTGTTGTACTGACGTAATTCTGGTATACCTTTTTTGAAGCAACGTTCGTCCTTAAATTCTCTTTTGGAGGACTAAAAAACACTTGGAGTATGTGCCCTGGCTCCTTTTCAGATACGTCCCCCTAGAATCTTTGCCAACTTATCTCCAGATTGTAGACCTATTGCTGTGAAATCCAGGAAGTACAGTTCTTCTGACGTCTTATTTATTAAGGATGAGATACAACGGCTGCTGTCTGAAGGAATTATTGAGCCTAGCAATTCTCCCTGGCGTGCTCAGATTCATATTGTCAATCAAGGGCAAGGTAAAAAGAAAAAGAGAATGGTCATAGACTACTCTGCTACTGTAAATCGCTACACCTATCTTGATGCTTATCCCCTCCCATCGCTGGATACTTTGGCCAACAAAATCGCTTCTTTAAAGTGTATAGCTCTGTGGATCTCAGAAGTGCTTACCACTGTGTACCTCTTCATCCGGATGACAAGCCTTTTACTGCTTTCGAAGCCGATGGAAAACTCTATCAATTCTGTCGCCTTATTTTTGGCCTCACTAATGGTGTGTCCTGCTTTCAGAGGGTCATCGACGAGTTCTTTAATGAACATGGATTGACTGATACATTTGCATATCTCGATGATGTGGCAATTTGTGGTCGCACTCAAGAAGAACATGACCAGAATCTTTCTCGTTTTTTGGATTGTGCTAAACGTTTTAATATGACTTTCAGTCATGAGAAATGTCAATTTTCACTCACTTCTATACGCATTTCGGATATGAGATATCATATGGAAAACTTCGTCCTGACCCTTCACGTATGCAGACACTTTTAGACCTCCCTATTCCATCCAACGCCAAATCGCTCTCCAGACTCTTGGGTCTTTTCGCGTATTACTCACGCTGGATTCCTCGTTATTCTCATAAACTCCGACCTCTTTTTAATGCTGTTTTCCCATTAACTCCTCCAGCAATAGAGGCCATCTCTGTTCTGAAAAACGCTATCCTTAATGCAGTTCGCTCCCATGTTGATGACACTCTACCCTTCGTCTTGGAAACAGATGCGTCTGACGAAGCTATCGCTGCTACCTTGAATCAGGAAGGCCGCCCTGTTGCTTTCTTCTCCCGATATTTGTCTCCTTCGGAGAGGGGACATTGCTCTCTTGAAAAAGAGGCATACGCCATCATCGAGGCTATTCTACATTGGAGGCATTATTTGCTGACTCGTCCGTTCACTTTAATTACTGACCAGAAATCCGTCTCGTTCATGTTCGACATGTCACATAAGAGCAAGATTAAAAACGAGAAATTAGCACGTTGGAGGTTAGAACTTCTTCCATATAAGTTCGAGAAGTCTTAATCGTCCTGGAAGTCTTAATCAAGCTGCTGACGCCTTATCTAGACCTTTGTGTTCAGCTACTCACAGTACCGAGAGTCTTGCCTCACTTCATAGTAGATTGTGCCATCCCGGTGTTGCTCGTTTCTCGCATTATTTACGAACTAGGAATATTCCCTTTTCTACTACCGAGATCCGGGATATTATATCATCTTGCTCTACCTGCTGTCGCCTAAAACCACAGTTCTACCGACCGGATGTTCCCAATCTTATACATGCACTTCACCCATTCGATCGACTTAGTGTTGATTTCAAGGGCCCGCTTCCTTGTTCACCTATGTCTCGCAATCGTTATCTTCTAGTGGACATTGATGAGTACTCACGATTTCCTTTCGCTTTTCCGTGTTCGGATCTCTCGTCTAGGACAGTTATCGATTGCTTCACGTCTCTCTTTTCGATGTTCGGGACTCCTGGCTATATCCACTCTGATAGAGGTACTGCTTTTGTCATCTTCTGTGAAGATTTTCTTACCAGGAATGGTGTGGCCACCAGCCGTTCAACTCCTTATCATCCTACTGGTAATGGTCAGTGTGAACGTTACGTTGGTCTAATTTGGAAGACTATAACCTTGCTCTGGATTCCCAGAAGTTCCCTCCTAGCTCCTGGGAATTGGTTCTGCCTCAGGCTCTCCATTCTCTAAGGACATTACTATGTACCGTTACTAATGCAACTCCTCATGAGCGCCTATTTTTTTTCCTCGGAGGTCTTGCTCTGGATACAATCTACCTACATGGCTTTCCGCTCCCGGTAAGGTGTTGCTGCGCAACTTTGTTCGTACCTCTGGGGAGCCGCTCATTCAGGAGGTGGATTTACTGGAGGCTAATCCCTATTACGCCTTTGTTCGATACCCAAATGGTCGGGAGGATACTGTTTAAGGGAGAGATTTAGCTCCGGAGGGTCTCCTTCTCAGCTCCACGATCCTTCACCTGATCTTTCTTCATCATCTTCCCCGCAACATCAGTCTATTACCCAGCCATCGGACTCTGTCCTTTTATCTCCCGACTCGGGGCTACCCCACAACTGCCTGAGCCGGCTGCTGTCAGAAGCAGCCGGCTCAGGCAGTTGTGGGGTAGCCCCGAGTCGGGAGATAAAAGGACATAGTCCGATGGCTGGGTAATAGAATGTTGTTGCGGGAGGAGATGATGAAGAAAGATCAGGTGAAGGATCGTGGAGCTGAGTAGGAGACCCTCCTGGAGCTAAATCTCTCACTGATACAGTATCCTCTCGACCATTGGTGTATCGTACAAAGGCGTAATAGGGATTAGCCTCCAGTAAATCCACCTCCTGAATGAGCGGCTCCCCAGAGGTACGAACAAAGTTGCGCAGCAACACTTTACCGGGAGCGGAAAGCCATGTAGGTAAATTGTATCCAGAGCAAGACCTTCGAGGAAAAGAAAATAGGCGCTCATGAGGAGTCGCATTAGTAGCGGTACATAGTAATGTCCTTAGAGAAGTGGAGAGCCTGAGGCAGAACCAATTTCCCAGGAGCTAGGAGGGAACTTCTGGGAATCCAGAGCCAGGGTTATAGTCTTCCAAATTAGACCAACGTAACGTTCACACTGACCATTACCAGTAGGATGATAAGGAGTTGAACGGCTGGTGGCCACACCATTCCTGGTAAGAAAATCCTTCACAGCAGATGACATAAAGGCAGTACCTCTATCAGAGTGGATATAGCCAGGAGTCCCGAACATCGAAAAGAGAGACGTGAAGCAATCGATAACTGTCCTAGACGAGAGATCCGAACACGGAAAAGCGAAAGGAAATCGTGAGTACTCATCAATGACCACTAGAAGATAACGATTGCGAGACTCAGGTGAACAAGGAAGTGGGCCCTTGAAATCAACACTAAGTCGATCGAATGGGTGAAGTGCATGTATAAGATTGGGAACTTCCGGTCGGTAGAACTGTGGTTTCAGGCGAGAGCAGGTAGAGCAAGATGGTATAATATTCCGGATCTCGATAGTAGAAAAGGGAATATTCCTAGTTCGTAAATATTGCGAGAAACGAGCAACACCGGGATGGCACAATCTACTAAGAAGTAAGGCAAGACTCTCGGTACTGTGAGTAGCTGAACACAAAGGTCTAGATAAGGCGTCAGCAGCTTGATTAAGACTTCCAGGACGATGTATAATCTCGAACTTATATGGAAGAAGTTCTAACCTCCAACGTGCTAATTTCTCGTTTTTAATCTTGCTCTTATGTGACATGTCGAACATGAACGAGACGGATTTCTGGTCAGTAATTAAAGTGAACGGACGAGTCAGCAAATAATGCCTCCAATGTCGAATAGCCTCGATGATGGCGTATGCCTCTTTTTCAAGAGAACAATGTCCCCTCTCCGAAGGAGACAAAGATCGGGAGAAGAAGGCAACAGGGCGGCCTTCCTGATTCAAAGTAGCAGCGATAGCTTCGTCAGACGCATCTGTTTCCAAGACGAAGGGTAGAGTGTCATCAACATGGGAGCGAACTGCATTAAGGATAGCGTTTTTCAGAACAGAGATGGCCTCTATTGCTGGAGGCGTTAATGGGAAAACAGCATTAAAAAGAGGTCGGAGTTTATGAGAATAACGAGGAATCCAGCGTGAGTAATACGCGAAAAGACCCAAGAGTCTGGAGAGCGATTTGGCGTTGGATGGAATAGGGAGGTCTAAAAATGGCTGCATACGTGAAGGGTCAGGACGAAGTTTTTCATATGATATCTCATATCCGAGAATGCGTATAGAAGTGAGTGAAAATTGACATTTCTCATGACTAAAAGTCATATTAAAACGTTTAGCACAATCCAAAAAACGAGAAAGATTCTGGTCATGTTCTTCTTGAGTGCGACCACAAATTGCCACATCATCGAGATATGCAAATGTATCAGTCAATCCATGTTCATTAAAGAACTCGTCGATGACCCTCTGAAAGCAGGACACACCATTAGTGAGGCCAAAACTAAGGCGACAGAATTGATAGAGTTTTCCATCGGCTTCGAAAGCAGTAAAAGGCTTGTCATCCGGATGAAGAGGTACACAGTGGTAAGCACTTCTGAGATCCACAGAGCTATACACTTTATAAGAAGCGATTTTGTTGGCCAAAGTATCCAGCGATGGGAGGGGATAAGCATCAAGATAGGTGTAGCGATTTATAGTGGCAGAGTAGTCTATGACTATTCTCTTTTTCTTTTTACCTTGCCCTTGATTGACAATATGAATCTGAGCACGCCAGGGAGAATTGCTAGGCTCAATAATTCCTTCAGACAGCAGCCGTTGTATCTCATCCTTAATAAATAAGACGTCAGAAGAACTGTACTTCCTGGATTTCACAGCAATAGGTCTACAATCTGGAGATAAGTTGGCAAAGATTCTAGGGGGACGTATCTGAAAAGGAGCCAGAGGCACATACTTCCAAGTGTTTTTTAGTTCCTCCAAAAGAGAGTTTAAGGGACGAATGTTGCTTCAAAAAAAGGTAGACCCAGAATTACGTCAGTACAACAGTTGGGCATAACTAGGAAACGCTCATCATACACGCTGTCATCGATAGTAAAGTGAATATGGCAACAAGAAGAGACAGAAGATGTCCACGAAGAGGAGGCCATTGCAATAGTTCCCATGTATGGAGTTGTAGGCAGGCTCAATCTAGAGACAAGACAATGGGACACAAAATTCTCTGAGCTACCAGTATCGATAAGAGCTCGAACTTCATGGCGCTTGACATATCCAAGGCTTTCGACCTGGTATGGCATGCGTCATCGCTCTCCAAGTTCCCTTCCTTTAGGTTTCCTCCTTCCCTTTTCTTACTCTTGTCTAGTTTTCTCTCAGATCGTTCCATTTCGACACTTGTAAGATGGAGCGACCTCTTCCTCTTTTTCTGTCAACTGTGGTGTTCTTCAGGGTCCTGTTTTGTCTCCAACTTCATTCTTACTTTTCATTAGTCCGTTGTAGTGCCTCCTTTTTTCCAGCTACCTTTGTTCTGTGGAACTCTCTACCATCATCTATTTTTCCACCTGTATTTAATCTTCCTCTATTCAATGCTTCCGTCTGTGCCCACCTAAGAGATGAGCGTTAGGCTCGAGTTTGAGTAAGTTTTCTTCCTTTCGTGTGTGTACCCTCCTTGAAAAAGGATCTGCCCGTGATATATATATAAAAAAATGGTTTTACTTTCTGGATGTGAAATATTGAGTTCAGGTTTAAAAATTAAAAGAAAACAATAATATTGTTTTACAAAACAAATATTTCAGAAGCATGATTGGAATTTTATGACCAAAAGGATAAACAACAAGGAATTGGAGGAGAGAACAGGAGTGAAAGATTTAGAAAGAATTATAGAAGAACGAGATTCATTGTTTGGGACTTCAAATAATAGGGCAACCATGAAGTGGGTAAGGAGGCTCGTAGATAGATGCCTTGATGAAAAGCAGGAGAGGAAGACTTGCGAAAACGTGGAGAAGGAATACGAAGGAAAACCTGAAGACAATGGGATAGAGTTGGGGTGAGGCTACAAGAAGAACTGCTGGAAAGAGTCGGCAGAGGCCTCTATGCTAGAATAAACGTCAAGGTAATATAAAGTCAAAGGAAGATGAGAAAATGAAAAAAGGTAATGTGTTCCAAACTTTACCAGTAGAGTACATAAAATATTAAATATAGTGGATAAGACTGGGGTCAGAGAGCTGGAAAGAGAAAATATGATACTATGTAGAAAGGCATGTCCAGTGAGACATTCTCAATGAAGACGGTATGCGGCTAGAGAGTTCAGAAAATCAGTGTTCGTTGCAACAGTGATAGTATAGAGAGTGACGCAACAATTCGAAGAGGAAGTAAGAGGATGGAGATAATTAGTGAAAGCAAGAGAGTTTATATGACAAAAAGCCCTTGACTCCACCTTTTCACGGGAAGCTGTTGTGGAATCACTCCAAGTTTGTGAGACATACTTCATGCAAGGGCAAACGATACCCTATAAAGAGCAAGAAACTGGGTGGGGGGGCGTGAAGAAATCCTGAAACACTTCAGAACACCCAATCAATTTGATGCTTGTTTTGAAAGAGAAGTTATGTGATCCTTTCCAAAAAGATCGATATAATAAGAGAAACCGAGAATATTAAATACAGACGAAGGATTGAGTTATGTTTTTGAAAAAGATGTTATAGTTGTGTGGAAGATTTTGTCGAATAGAAAGATGAAGGAATTGTATCTTTGAGACTTTGAAAACAACCATGTTTTACCTGTCCCCAGATAGAAATTAGAGAAAGATCAGATGTTAGTTGCTTGAAGGTTACCCTCCCAGCGTCAATTAGTTGCTGTTGAGTAGTGCTTGTTTCAAAACGAAAGGAATAATGAAGGGTTGAATCGTCGATGTAGGAGAGGATGAGTGATGAAGTAATAAAAGGAAAGTCATATATCAAAATTAAAAAAATGTATTAGTGATGGGACAGTTCCCTTGAGAACACACTATTAACTGATTTAAAGAAGAACAGAGACTGTCTATAAAAGCAGCTATAGAAAGACCGGAAAAGAAGTCAG
>SEYY01022283.1:5000-7500 GCA_009176605.1 Armadillidium nasatum | reverse complement strand
ATGTTTTCTCTGCCCCAATGGAAATACGAGAAAGGTCAGAGGTCAGTTGCTCCAAGGCCATCCTTCTTGAATCTATCAACTGTTGTTGGGAGAGACGTCTTTCAAATTGAAAGGAGTAATGAAGGGTGGAGTCATCGGCATAGGAGTGTATAGGAGACGAAGTAATAGAGAGAAGATCCTTAATTAAAAATTAGAAAAAAGAGTTGGAGATACAACAGATCCTTGAGGAACACCACTATTTATAGATTTATAGGCAAGAAGTGTGGCCGTCTACAATAGCTGCTACATAACGACCGGAAAAGAAATCAGAAAAGGCCACCGAGAGAAAGATAGATTTCGAAATCAAAGCTTTTTGTGCCAGATTCTATTGAAGGCTTACGATATGTCTAGCGCCACGCGAAAGATTCACCGAAACCCCAAAGAGCGGAGGACCAAGAGTCAGAAAGTAGGGAAAGATGATTACCAGTAGAACGTTCTTTACGAAAGCCATACTGTTGATCAGAGATAAGATGAAGAATTAAGATGTTTCCAAATCTTCCTGTTAAGGATAGATTCGAAAACTTTAGAAAGAACGGAGGTCAAAGAAATAGGACGGTAGTTAAAGGGTTGAGAGGGGCCCCTCTTCTTCGGCACAGGTTGAATGAGCGCACAATTCCATCAAGAAAGGAAGGTCAAAGAAAGGCAAAGAGGAAATAGTATACCAAAAGTCTGGGTGCAAGCTCGGATGCACGATTTTTGAGAACCGCAGAAGGAATACCATCAGGAACATACACCTTCCTAGTGTTAAAAAGCTCAGAATAGCTCAGAAATGACATCTTAATAGAAAATTACAATGTTAGGCATAATGAGTTGGAAGGGATTGAAAGAGAAGGTATAGCTCCAGAATCGTCTTAGGATGAATTAGAAGCAAAAGTAATGAGCGAAGAGTCAGCTTTGAGAAGGTAAAATGGCAGTTGTGCCGTCAGAATAAACTAGAGGAGAGAAAGAGGAAGCAGCAAAGTTAAAATTAACATTTTTTGCAAAATGCTAGAAAGGGCAAGAGGAAGAGGATCCACAAAGATAACTACATTTGCGCGCGGAGAAAAGAGTTTTTGTGTCTTGAACAATAGATTTTGTACGATTCCGGGATGAAATATAATTTGAATTAGTTTCAGGAGTGAAGACAACGGTAATCTCAGAAGGCAGCATCCCTACGGCGGATAGCGCGAGAACAAGCAGAGTTAAACCAAAGTTTATTTGGTTTAGTAGAAGGGAAAGAAAATGAATTGTACACCTCCATTCAGAGAGAATCACTTATGTTATACGCTCAGCACACTCCGAGGGACCCCTCCCACGAAAGCAATAATCATTCCACAGGAAATCTAAGAATTACAACCGAAAGTCAGACCAGTTAGTGGCACCGAAATGCCAGAAACGTCTCCTCGCTGAAGACGAAGGCCGTTCTTGCGGAAGACTTGAAGAGACAGAACAAGATACGGATATAAGAAGGTGATCTGATGAACCTAGAGGAGAAAAGAATTTAACAGTTATATATGAGAAGGTTAAGAAGTAAGGAAAATATCAACTATGTTGGATTTCATCACCAAGACGGTCAGGGATCCGGGTAGGGATTTGCACCAACTGCCCAAGGTTGTTCTGGATAGAAATGTTGTGTGCGAGTTCACCGGCTGGATCATGAGAACTAGATGAAAGCCATTGGCGGTGGTGAACATTGAAATCCACTAAAAAGATGATCTCGGAGAAAGGAGAAGTAGAAAGAATGTGCTCTATTTTGGAGTTTAAATAGTCTCAGAATTTTTTATAGTCAGTAGAATTAAGAGATAAATAGACAGAACAAATAAATTTAGTAGTAGAATTGGAAGAGAGCTTTTAAGTCATAAAAGTAGAGAATTCGTTGAGACTCCAAATTAGCGACAAGAGAGCAAATAACATCTTTGCGCGCAATATAGTAATATATAATATATATATTATATATATTATATATATTATATATATACTATTATATATAATATATATATATATATATAATATTATAATAATATATAGTATATATTATATATATATATAATAATAATAATAATAATAATAATAATAATTAATAATAATAATGTTAGCCCTGTCCCTCCACAAAGCAATGTCCAAAAATAAAGAAATTAGTACGGTAGGCACGTTTTTTTTTTTTTTTTTTTTTTTTTTTAAAAGGATACGATTTCTGCAAAAAAAAAATTCAAAGTGCTTATAACTTTTTTCTAGAACGTGAAATCAAAAATCTGTTTCTCACCAATGCAAAAAAAATTGGGGCCAAGATTATTCAGTTAAATTTTCAGTCCATGTGGACCAAGTATTTTGATCCAGTTATTCATTTTTTCAAACTTTGGGTCCAAATAACTTTCAAACCGTTATATGTTCAGAAAAATGATCGAAATCAACTCAGAACTTCGGGACAAAATACATATTCCCTGAAAATTTCAGCTTAATCAGTCAAATAATAAAAAAAAAA